>JABASP010003709.1:0-12854 GCA_019776565.1 Sminthurinus signatus
TAAACAAAAATACATACAGCACTGATGGCTAGTATGATTGTGTCAATGGAAAAAACCGCATGTGATTTGGTTAAGCCGTTTGGCTGGAACTGTGAAAAGAACAGACAGACAGACAGACGGACGGACAGACAGACAGACGGACAGACAACATGATAGAATAAGGGGAGCTCGCTTCGCTCGCTCCCTAAAATACAGTATACACAGTATACAGGACAATGAATAAAAATATTATATATTATGTACAAAATATATAACAAAAATACTGCAGGTTTTCCAGTTCATCATCTACATGTGTGTATGTAAGTGGAAGCTTAGAATTTAGATAATAGTATAGAACTTTTGCATATCATAATTTTATAAAAGTTACCGTGAATATTATGGCATGTAAGCATTATACGGGAAAGTATACGGGAAAGTATATATGAATTATATGAATGAATAGTTGGAGCTTTACAAAGTACAAAGTACTGAACATTGTACATTGTGTATTGTATGTTAAATGTTAAAGCCTGATGATTCGTTATGGTAATACAGATTCAGGCTCAACTACTAGAGAAAAATTACATGCTACGTCCTATCTATAGTACAGTTGAGACTTTGAGACACACTCTGTCTCTCCCTCTACTCCACCTTTGCCTTTGTACAAATGAAACCATTCAAATGACCCGTGTGACCTCCCCTCCTTCTCCTCCTCTTCTTCATTCCTCATGTACTCATACAATATGACTTTGTATAGAATATAGAATATATAGAATAAATGTACGTCAAATACAAAAAGTATTATTATTAGTAGTAGTATTATTACTATAAAACCCATGTATAACTCTTCCGTTTATCTGTACACTGTATATATATGTAAGTGCGTGTGTGTTCCATCCAAGCGTGCCATAGAGGTTGAACAACACCGAACACCGGTCACAGCAAAAAAAAATTAAAATAGTTTTTGAAAGAAAGAAGAAGCTTTTATATATTACCAAATTTTACTATGTTACGTATTCATATTCATATCTTAACAAGTAACAAGTCTTCGGTACTCATATTATCGTTTATCGTTCATATAGTTCGTAGTTCGTAGTAAATAGTAATATTTGTATAGTTCTTGTCGTACATGTGCGTTATTCGTGTATATCTTTTTTCCTCCCGCACACTTTCCTCGAGGAAGGAAGGAAAAGGTGACACCCGGGACAACACTGAGAAAATGAGAACTCTGTTAATAACGGAGCGTACAATTTATGTTACATTTTACACATGTTACTTACTTCATATACTTCAAAGTACGGGTACTTTGAAAGGATTCAAAGTGTGATATAGAAGTTGAACTGTATCAACAACATTGGCAATGCATATGTACTATGTACAGAAGAATATGTATTTTAAATAGATGAGAGGGGTTTATGGCTTATTTACGCCGCTAGTTAAATAATCTCATGGATCATTTTCACTTTCGACAGATGTATAAAGTAAATACTGAATATTGTGACTAATACTACTGAAAACTGAAACAATTTTCAGAGACACGTTGTGTGTTGTGTATCACATATTATAAATCTGTATTATTATAGTACACATTTACTATTTACTATTTAGAAAGTTTTCCATAGTACTTTTATCTTTTATACAGCTTTTTTTATCTTTAGAGGATGTACAAAGAAGAAAAAAAAGCATCATGTAAAATACCAAAATGAAGGGATTCCTTTCAGTTTGGAGTTTTGTACTATATTATATATTATCTACAGTAGCACAATGTTTACAATTTAGAATAAAAGTAAAACTTTTGTCATGTGTCATGTGTTTTATCAGTTACATATAACTACTAACAACATGAACAACGAACAACGAACAACCTACCAACTACTACACGTAGTAAATTATATAAAATCGGTATGGATGAAGTGAGTTAGTTTTTAGCTTAAATCTCCAAGTTTACACTTTACAACACACAATATACAACATACAATATACTTTATACTTTATACACCTTATGGATTACACCTATAGATAGGTAAAGCACGTTTATTTATATGTACTTATTTATGTGACCTTCCTACTTCCTGTGCAAGAATTTACGGTTGATGAATATGAGACAGCAAAACCATGTATGTGTGTAAAAATGTATAAAAAAAGAATTTAGCTCTATAAATTCAATGATGATAAAGAACTTGTGTACGTGTAAAATATAGAATCTCGAATCTAGAATCTCGAGTTGTATGCTTGTACATTGTACATAATATGCTTTAGAATATAGACTAAGAAGAAGAACAAGGAAAAAAACGGGTGCTTACAATGTTTTTACAAAGAACAGAAGCAAAATATAGAAGCTATACTACAGAAATAAAAAGAACTTGAGCAGAAATTACAAGAATGAGATGCCAAAAAAGGAACTCAAAACTCAAAATGCATGTAGAATTTGGATAGATAAAACTAATGCACAGAATACAGAATATTATTCTCTATGTAATAAAAATAGAAGCTGTATACTAGCATCAAAATACATCACAATAAACATTTATTTGTACATACTGTATACTATGTATTTTATACGTCTTTTGCTTACAGCAGAGGACAAGACGACATACATAAACAAGTGTGTACAATGCACATACGACCGGAAATAGAGAAGAGTGAAACCAGATAAAGGCAAAAGCACAAGCAAAAAGGCCGGCTTCATGTTTCCTTTTCTTTTTATTCTGCATCTTGATTGTTCAGTTTATATTTTATGTACGTGGCGTACATATTATATAATATATTTTGGAGAGTATGGAGTATGGAGACTTGAGAATGCAGTGTGTATAGTAGGTACATACAACATACATGTGGAAATTTGACATTTTTTTTGAGAATACTCAGCTCAAATCTTTCTGAGGTGACAATAAGAAGAAAAAGAAGAAGAAGATGTCGCTCCTTTTACATCACCGCCTTCTCCTTATTCTAATCGCTACACACTACACCCTACACACGACACACGTGCTCCTTCTTTTTGCTTAGATTACTTGTGTTTCGTACATACTACAAGCTACACAGTACAAGCTACACAGAACATGCATTCAACATTTTATGTTACATGGTGACAATTTTTTTGGAATTTTTTCTACATACAATGTACATGCATCTTCATGGACAAGATTTAACATGTAAGATGTAAGTTGTAACTTGAAGTTGTAAGATGAGGTGGGCAGTTTGGAAAGGAAAAGGCGGAAATCGCAAACACGAGGCAACAACAAGCAACCAATTCAAAATTCAAACACTAGAAAGGAGATTTTGTCTCTTCACTCTTTAGTATTTGGTATTTGGTCTCTTGTATCTTGTCGGCAACGTTTGTAGAGCAGGTAGGTTTGTATACTTTTATTATGAATTTACATGGCTAGTGACAGGGACAACAATGGAGCCATGTTGGTTTTTAATGTTCAACGTATACGCTTGTTGGTCTACAATAGTAATGACTCACCTTTCTATTCCATTCCATGCCATTCCATTCCAGTACATTTCATTGTTAATTGTTGTCTCTGGTCTCCAACTACACTGGGCACTGTACATTGTACAATGTACATTGTACATGATTTTATTGAATGCCGTGAATGGTGAATAACATTGTCATGTTGAAGAATGTAAAGGAAAAGGAATAGGATTTTGATAGTTTAGAAGTTTAGATGAGAAGGACAGGGAAAAAGTCAAAGTAGAAACTCTAGAGACAGAGTACAGGAAAGGATATAGAATATAAAATATAATATAGAAACACTCGTCGTTTCTCTTTATTCAGCAAAGCAAAAGAGAGCGACCACGGAATCGGAATCGGAACTTTGAGCATTGTTGCCTTCTATTCTATTTTGAAGGTATCATAATGCCAAATATACCAAATACTAAATACTACATAACGTATCTAGTATCTTCTATCTACAAAGCACAATGTACAAAACGAACAAAACAAAAGATACAAACAATTTTTGTACTCTGCGCTTTTGTACAGCCTGTACATTGTACATGCCATCAGAATTTCGAACCTGTTTCTTTTTATACACCACAATTCAGTTTCTGGTGTACATGGGACAAAATTGCAATAGGGAAATGCCGAAACATCCAAACTAAGCAAACCAAAAAATAGCATAGTGTCTATTTCTCTTCTTTGCCCAACCAACTTTGAATCCACAATTTTTACAATGAGTATAATACAACCATTTCAGGCTTTTTGTACCCTGTATTGTGTATTGTATGCATAGCCCTGCTCATTATTCAAACTATAAATGTACAATGTACAATTTTCATACACTCATACACCGTCCTTTTACTTTGATCTGCCGAACGACAACGGCAACGGCAACGACAGACATCAAATAGCAAACAGAGAAAAGAAAAAAAAAGTGAAAGAAAACCAACAATAAGAATCAAGGAACTTCAACTAAGGAAATTCAATCCAAGAGAGGATAAAACTTAAAAGTAATCTGTCTAATGAATCATCGAATCCTTTTTATTGTGAGTGCGATTAATTAATAACAATCAGCAATGACGATTTCGATAGTAATTAATAATGTACCGTACAACCAATGATCAATGTACTCGATTTGAATTTTGAATGTAATGTTTTCTTATTCTTGTTTTTCATATATTTTACTATGTTTTTCTTGGTACCTGGTACGCGGCTGGTCTTTAGTCTGTAGAATGTATAATGTATTCTAGAAAATTTGATCTGTATTGGCCACGCCTGTCAATTATTTGTTTTCAATTTTCAATTACTTGTATTTCTTCTTGTCACTTTTCTCATGTATTTGGCCTGTCAAACTTGTGGTTAGAACAGAGTACAAAATGTCAAAAGTCAAAAGAAGAAAATTCAATTTCAGCTGTTTGTCTTTAATTTCCTTTTAACTGTTGAGACAACTCTAGGCTCTTGACTCTAGACTCTAGGCTCTTGACTCTTGATTTTAGACTTTAGACTTTAGACGTCAAAATCAATTCAAGGTTAAAAGTCAAGTTTTGTAGACTGGTTATTGGCAGGTATGGAATATGGAAATTACGAGTTGTGTACAGAAAAACATAAAAGTAATCTTCAAAGGGCTTTTTCCATTTTAATTGGTTTTCGGATTTCGGTTCGGCCTTGGAAAATATATATTTTTCTTGGGCGTGTAAATGTTTTCAAAATCTGTTCAGAATTCAGAAACAGTAAGTTGCCTTTCGCCTTGCTTTACGGTATACGGTATGGGCTTTCAAATAATAAATACAGGTAATTTACAAGTCAAACCATGCTTGAAAACAGCAACAATTATGTGTCTATGATGCATAAAAGTAATAATAAATAGTTACTAGAATTTTCTTTGTAGTTTGTAGTTTGTGGAACAAAAGAAGAAGAAAGATAATGGCAAAGTAAATAATTCTCAGTACATATTATTTCAATAAAAAAAGTATAAAATTAATATTAGTAACGAGAAGGAAGAATAAAGTAATCAGTAATCAACACGCTTCGTCTCGTGCCTATACAAAAAGATAGCAGAAGATATCAAATATCAAATACCAATTGCCACATGAAGAGAAATGACTAATGACTGCTGAAGCTGATTATGGTTATTCATGTTTATTGAATCTTTTTTTTTGTTTACTTACAGCTTATACTTTACAACTAAACCCAAGTCGAAGACGAGCAAGATGTAATCTTTAATCCTCACACTTTTATTTCAATCCATCCAAATTAATGAATTTTGATATGAAATAGTAGCCACTATGCACTAGACAGGAAACAGTAGGGATAATTAGATAGTTTGTCATTATTTTATTTATAAATACAATAATTATTATTATCCAAATTATTGTTATTAATCATAGATTACGTTTAAACCCCTCTTTGTTTAATTTGCACGCTCTTGTTTTCCACTGACATAAAAAGATGGGGTAGGAGGAGATGAGTAAGTACAGAGCACTCAGGTGGAGAAATCATTTCAAATGTCCCGATACAAGCTACACTATTGAATACTGAGCATTCATCATTCATCATTCAGCTGTATTCTTTTTGTTGTTCACAACTGTGTTGATTGTTGATTATGAATTATGACGAAACTGAGTGACTAAAAATTGATTGCACTTTATTGACAGATGGATTGATCTTATCTACAAGTTTCATCTAATTGAAAGATTTGATAGTCCTCTCTTTTATATAAGTGAACCCTTAATGAATTAGCTGTCTATTTTCAGAATTTCCTCTTCACTGTCAATTTTTCTCTAGAATCTAGATTCTAGAACCTCGAGTCAGAGTATTCATTTCCAATTGGTTACATTTTATCAGCAATTGAATAGTCTCAAGTCTCAAGTTTCTACTAGCAATTCTGCATTTCATTTTATGATAGTACAACTTTATGTGTACTGTAAATTGTGTGTTCTCCATGTTTAAACGTTGTCATCATTACCATTATTGTACAAAACGGTGGAGGAGCTAGTTCGAGTTCGAGTTCTAGTTCTAGTGTTTGTTATCAAACTTATTGTTGTAAATCTTGAGCTCGGTAGCCTAATTCGGAAATGTATTGAAAACTGAAATTTAAAAGGTTCTTTCTCATCTATCTTTCATCTTCTACTTCATTCTTCATTCTCCTTGTAGATACTATGTAGTAGATACATAATGTATTTAGTATTTATTATTCATATTTTTTGGATTCCTAATCGTTTTGCTTTCATCACACTTGATACTTGCACTCTGTGCTCTGTGCTCTTTAGAGAAAAGCATTTCTTCTGTTTCTTTTTCTTCCTCTTCTATTGAAATTGAAAAGGAATTGGAAGTGAAATGTGTAGGAGCCTCATCCTCCTCATCGTTCACCAGGTTTTGAGTACACATGTGATGTGTGAGCATGTTGTGTGTTGTGTGTTATAATACAAACATTTTCAAAATTAGATTGAGGAAGTGATAAGATATCGTGCCATTATTACCTTCCTTGAGTTTTTTTGTCCCTTCCATAAATGATTGGCCCATACTAGGACACTAGTGTACATACTTGAAATGTAAGGGTTATGAGAAATGTGCAAGTGGAAGTTTGATGGACAAACGTATGCCCATTTGTCTACACTCTACACTGTACACTATGAAGAATAAGACGGGGAATGAGAGGGTAATATAAGAAAATAAACTAATGTTACATAACAGAATGAAGAGTGAAGTGACTGCGTTGAGTGTATAATATGTATAAGGATTGTGTGTTTGTGTGCCCACTTGAGATCGAGACAAGACAAGAACATTCTAATTGTCCATGTAACAATCAACAACCATACATAATACATTATACATAATACATAACGAAGTACTTACATAATACTCACTCAATTTTTAATATACTTGTTAGGATACATATTTTATAAGCTTGTTGTATTTGTATTTTATGAGCATAAGTAAATTACGATACACAAAGTGCTGATAAGCAAATAGACGATTAAGCTTTTCAATTTTTACACAAGCTATACACAATACATAGTTGAATCAAATCTCTAATCTCCGATCCAATTTAGTATACTGGAACACTGTATAATGTATAGGACATGTTTCCTATGCATTATACACATTATGAGACATGTGTATGTAATATGTAATATAAATATGATAAGCTAAAGAATTTTTTACGGGTACTTATGAAGTATAAAGCTATAGAGATTTTGATAAGCCATGTTCAAGTACAATACAATATACGATATAAAAGTGTATTGTTGTATAAAAATATGTATTCCAAGAAAAGAATCCTTTTTACTTTCTGTCTTTTAAAAATTGATTCTTTGTCCACTACTTTTTTCTTCATCTCCATTCCTATTTCGATTCCAATTCAATTCAAGCCAATCCAATCCAATCCCAACCAATTGAATCCATTGTTGACTTTGACTTTTCACGTCTATCCGCTTCTCTGTATTCTACATCTGATATCTTGAATCTATCACCACAACAGTTCTCTTTTACTCTTTTACTCTGTTCCTCTGTCTTTGACCGTGTCTTTGCCTTTTTCATGATGATTACACTTTGTGATGATTACACGAGATTTACTGGTGCTGAGTTTATCCATTGAATTGAGAGAGGTTGAGAAAGAATCGATGAAATCTCTTGAAGAGAAAACGTGTATAAAGTATAAATATGTACACAGAGAATGCATTGACGCGTCGTCACTATTGACTAGTGACTAGTGAAAGAGAGATGAGAGGTAGAGACAACTAAAACAAGCAACAGCCTAACTACCACCGATCAAAAGGAAAAGGAAAGGCAATTGTGTTGAGTACAAAGTACAAAGTACAGACTGAGAACTGGGAACACAAGACGACCGGTACCAACTCATACAAATCTACAGATACCTACAGATAGAAACGCCGTCTCTGTTCTTTCTTTCGTTCCTTCCTTTCTCTTTTTCTTCTTCTTTGACACGTTGACATGAAGGAACGACAGCACTTTCAACGGCGGCGTCAGCGGCGGCACTTTTTCTCTCTCTCTTTCCTCTTTACAAATTCTTTGTATCATTTTTATATGAGTGCCTATCAGAAATTAGAAATCAGAAATCATCAGAACTGGATTGTATTTGTACACAACGAAAAAATATTTTTTTTATTGTAAAAGTCAAAAGTGTTTTACCACGAGAATAAATACAATAGCAATACTTTCAACAGTAGAATGTACAATAAAAACTAGGATAAGAAAATGAATTAATACACATCTATCTGTATTCTGTATAAGAAAATGTATCAAATGATCTTTAATCTCATATTATTTGACGAACAGGAAGAAGTAGAAGACAAGTGAAAGGAGATTTAATCAGTCTCCTGATTTATCTCAGTATTCTTTTATACGTCTAATGTCTCATGTCTGATGTTCAGTCAAACTATTAGAAAATTGAGAAAAGAGAAGTGAAATGACGCTGTGAAAACTTCCATCAACACCTTTTTTGATATTGAACTGAATCCACAGCAAGATGGTGTCACAGGTCACAAGTCTGTTATTTTTTCTGCAGTTCTTACTTCTTGCTGTTTAACTCAGGTATCCTGTCTTAGTCTTTAGTATGAAAATAACATATGAAGATAGCTACAATGTTGGTTTAAAAGCCAAAGCTCCGACCACTTTTTGTTCTTCTTTCTTTTGGCTCTGTGTACGTTTTGTAGTCGAGTTGAATGGTGAATGTATTCTTTTCAATCTATCCTTGTCATTTCTCCCTTTTCTACTTCCTTCCTATTTTCAGCTCTACCTACGGGATTGTGTTGTTATTGTTATTATTATTTGGTATTGGTATTGGTTTTTGTAGTAGTTTGCTCAGTATTGACTATTGACTTCTGAGGATTGACCACAGCTTGACAACATTTGTCGGCTTCCTCGCCCATACACCCAAAATAAATTGTAGTCACCAACATCCTCATTTATCAACACTCATGTAAAATATAACAATACGTAAGAAATCTACTCCTAGTATTTACATTAGCATAAACGGTCTAATATCTACTGTAGCTTGAAGTTTGAAGGGGTGCAGTTTAATTCATCCTTAATTTTACAGTATTACAATGTCAAATTGAGATGAATCTCATGGATTTTTGTTAAAAGTAAAAAGGTATTAATTAGAATTTCCAAAGGAAAACTGCATCATTTGATTTCTTTTTCTATCATTTTGATACTAATAATTTTTAGACAGAGAATTCAGTGGAAGAGTAACCAACATTGAGAAATTTAGAGTGTGGATTGTAGATGGTGAGAAATTACGATTACAATTACAAGTTGTTGGGGAGATACAAGAAGCAAGAAACAAGATACGGAATACAAGATGCAGTGCAGAGATACCAAGTAAATAAAGGTACGTAAAATCTAATATCTATAAAGGTCTTTAGTCTTTAGTCAGCCTTCTGTATCTGGATTTCTATGTGTGTATGTGTTTGTAATGATGATTGTGATGTTGTCTTATTTTACTAGCAGTCGTCTCTGTCTCTCTGTCTCTCTCTCTCTCTCGTCTTTCGCCTTTCGTCTTTGGTCTTTTCTCTTTCGTGGGCCACGGAGCCATTCAGTGTATTGTTTCTGAGAAAATTTCCTGACTTTTCTCTCTCTCTCTCGCTCTTTCTTTATTTCTTTTTTCCTCTTCTTCGTCTTTCTGTCCCTTGAAGCTTCCAACCACGCCTTCTTTTCCCTCTTATTCTTCCAGACAATTTCTTCCAATATTGACCGCTTCACTTTTCAGCTCTTCTTTCTTTTTGATCCTCACCGCTCTCTCGCTCTCTCTTCCACTTTGACTGTAGCTTTAACTTTAACTTCAACTTTTCTGTCTTTAGTCTCCAGTCTCTAGTCTGTGTGTACTGTGTACTGTATAATATATCGTGCATGTTGAATTCTGAATGCTGAATGCTGAATGTAGATATAGCATCATACCACCGAGCCACCGAACCATCTTCCACGCTCTCCAGTCATTGCCAGTCTCAGCCTCAGCCTCAACCTCAGTCTCTGTAGCCACTCAATTGTACTACATTTACGGGTTTGAATTACATTTCCACACTCCGTATTCCATACTCCGTACACTTTACACTGTACACTGTACATGTAACTTTAACCAGCCGACTTGGACTTGGTCTTCGTCTTGATACTATTACACATGACTAGATTTCCATATGTATTTCACAGTATTTATTTACATTTTCCCCATCTCTCTCCCTCTGTACACGTATGCGTACATGTACACATCAGAGTAGAGGCAGGCAGGTATATCAAAATCGCTCGTCCAGCGTATCTAAAGTATAAAGTTTCTAGAGAATTGAGAAGGTGGATGGAGCCAAAATGTTGTGGATCGTGGAATAACCAAAATACAGAATATATACATAATACATAATGCACGTACTGCATGTTGTATGTTGTATGTCTGTTGAGGTGTACACCGTTTCTAGTTTCTACTGATAGCTGATAGAATTACAATTACCTACCTCAACTCTTTGCAAAAGCTCCTTCCTATACTTGATGTACATTTTACACTTTACAATGGATGAACAATGGACCACATTGTTTTAGACGTAAGTCAAAGGTGGGCAGGATTTGAGTACTGTACAGTGTACAGAGTATAGAATTCTCCTGTCAGAGTTTTTGTACATATAAAGAATAAAGAGATGCCTTATGTAAAAATGGGAATGATATGAGAGTAAACAAACTTGTTTCCATCAACTGGACCAAAGTAGAATAGAATCTCATATATATGTGTGTTTTCTTTTTCTTATATAATATCGCTTGTACATTGTACCTGTATATTTTTTCTTCAAACAATCAGACATGAGGCGTTCGGATGCGGAGCTCATCTATGTACAATGTACAATAGCTTTTATACGGATTTTAGTTTCACCCATTTTTCACCATTACATTATATAGGTACATGATATTAGTATTAGTATTACTATTGACTCTTAAATGATTAGCTAACCTTCGCATTAAATACTTCACCTCACTCACACTCTTTTCCCGGCCCATTCGCCTGTCCGCTCATTCACTCATCCGCCCGCCCGCTTGTCCCATCATCCGCATCTAAGAAGAAGAAGAAGAACTGTACGTATTATGTATTTTGTATGTCCAAATCCCAGTCCAAAGTTCCCAGTTCCAAGTTCAGGTTCAAGTTCAGGGTTTAGGTTAAAAAGGAAGAACCAATACCAATGGCTATAACAATACCGACATCAGACGACCGGCTCCATTAACCACATCCTTAAATACTCATTGTCTTTCTTTCTCCATCTCTTTGACTTTGAGTTTGAGTTTGACTTTTCCCCTTTGTAAACTATCGTCAAGTCCGCTACCATTTAACATTTAACAGCATTTAACATCTACAGACTACAGACCGAACGCAATTTCCATCTTTATATTTTTCGGGAACAGAAAAAGGAAATGATCTTTATGTATTATTTTGCTCTACGCTGTACTTTTACTTTTGCTCCAATGTTAAACGTCAAAAGTCTGATGTCTGAAGTCTCAAGATTCAAAGTTGGGATGATGATACATAAAATGTGAATGGTGCAGAGTCTCAAAAGTCTCAAGTGTTTTTAGTTTTTTTTATGTCTTCCGTCTTCCTTTCCCATTTTAATTTCCACTGTACATTTATGTCTATTCTATATCTGTATTTTTATATTCTACACATAAATGTCTGTGTATAGACCAGGATAAAAGAGCCTTAGCATCATAATCATAATAGAGGTAGACCTTTACCTTGTTTTGTCGTTGGTTTGCTTGAGAAAAAACTTGGGGAAAAAAGGAAAAAAAATTATCGTTGGTAATTTTCTGCATTAAATCTTGGCCGAGATACAGAATCAATGCAAAGAGGACACGTTGTCTGGCTCAAGGTTTAAATCATTCGGTCGGACCTTAAATCAAGTTTATTTTGTGGTTTTGTCGACGTCCACCACTACATACTACCGACTTTGGATGTCTAATATCCATGCTTTCATAATACATATAACATATAAAGCCATTTTCTTAGAACTGAGAAACACAAAAAGTGTAGCGTATTATGTATTTTGTAGCTATTCAGTTTTGTTTTGTGGAGGTAAATATAGATTTATTTGAATTAAGGTAATGCAGACCTACACATATGTACATGAGTGTACACGGTGGAGTACAAATAAAGGTAGCGGTATGAAAAAAATTAAGAAGAACCTGCAAGCAGGTCTGAGGAACGGAAGTTTCGCCAAGATATGCAGAATATGAAATAAAAATCACATTTTTAAACTAAAGTATTTCAAAACATTTTCAACCGCTATAAAATACCGCGCAAATCAAATTCAATTCCATAGTACAAACACCGGATGCAAATCAAATCGAACTAAAACAGCAAATCAAAAAACATCCTCTCCGATTCCAAAAAATATGCTCACTGATGCTAAATATTTTTGAAATATTTTTTGCCCAATTTAAA
>JABASP010003710.1:0-12845 GCA_019776565.1 Sminthurinus signatus
CATTCTTCATCTCATACTTTTCTCTCGTTTCTCCTCTCTCGTCTCATGATATTCTGTCTTTTGTATTTCATCGGCTTTAAAATGTATAATATAGAGATGTGTAGACATAAGATGGGGTATTATTATAGATACTTATTATATATGTTTTTGTATCTATATGTATAAAAGCTCAGCCTTCTCTTTTTATAATACATAAAATATATTATGTATTATGTACCTTGTAGACGCACTTTATATTATATAGACAAATTTAATATTTGAAAAGGGATGGATTATTATTTATTATAAATGGAAACAGGAGACAAGAGTCAGTAGCTTCTTAGTTTATACTTTATCCTTCATCCTTTATACATTGAAAATTGAACATTGAATGTGATTCACTGTGCGATGACTACACCCTAAATCTTACACCTTACTATTTCACATAGATATAATGATGAGAAACACGGAATACAATACAGAATATAGAGTACATAGTACAGGCAGCTGGATACTGGATTTCAAAATAATATTCAAGTTGGTTTAAAATAAGAAGAGAGAGGCTCATGGCTCAAAATCCAAGATACATGATATAATACTATATTATATAAAATATAAAATACAACACGCAAATAATGCAATGTGAAACATGTTGTTTGAAAGTATATCGACAAATGGAGGAAAGGAAAAGCTGTTGGAAGAATAGAAATAGGAATCAGCTTCTGGCTCCTGCTTATGCTTGTGTTGATGATGCCGATGTCGATGTGAATGTGGATGCTGATGCCAAATACAACTACAATGTTGGTTGTTGAGCACGTCTCCATAGAAAAAAGTAATATGAAAAACTACTCCTTTTCATAGAAAGGAGTCTTTTCCTTTTCTCATCTTCTTGTTTTTGTTGTAGTTTCCTGTGTGCTTTGTGCTTTGTGCACATTGTAACATGTCTCCATTTTCCCATTCCTTCTCCAGTCTCCAGCGTCTCCACTTGCTCAAAATAGAACCAAGAAAAGGTGGAATGAACCAAAGTGAAAGTTTACGATGGAGAAAGTCCAACTCCAGCTCCAAGTTTCTCTTTCTCTGGTTTTCTGTTTTCACATGTCCTCTCTTATTTTTCTCTCATCTCCTCCTTCTTATTGGAACAGAACACAAAACACGACTAGACTCAAAGTCAGAGCCACAGCCAGAACCAGAGCAGCATGATTGAACTTTAAGGTAAAATGAGAGAGAGAGAGAAAATGGCACCATCTTCAACGTCTATCTGTTCTCTTGTACTTTTTACATTTTCCTTGGCAGTTCTTTCAGTTTTCAAATTTCCATTGAGCACAAACGATTCCCACACTCCAAATGCACAAAAAAAGTTGTACATGTTGTCCATTGCACATGTGAACGCGCACTTACGCACAAAAGACGTAAATGCGTAAGCGTAAGCGTACGTCGGACTACTTTTAGATCACTCGGAATTGGGAGAATTTGAAGAAAGAAAGAAAGAAGGCCAGAGCTGAAAGAGAGGGAATGATAAATAAGAAGATAAAAGTTGTGGTATGACAAAATCCACGAGAATACAAAAGAAGGAGAGAGAGGAAGTGCATTACATGTATTTTTCTCCAGTTTCTGGAGTCTAGATTCTACAGTCTAGATGAACTTGGTAAAGGCTCACTCGAAACTCGGAACTCGGAACGTGTAGAATGTAGAATGTGGAAGCTATAAAAAGCATATACGCAGATGTACATTCTACATTGTACATCAAGTTACACATGGATCTGGAATTCTTTCCTTCTTTCTTTTCTTTCTTTCACACCAACCACCAACTTTTTCCACGGACGGACTTCCTTTTATTATTACACACCAAGGCTATTCTTTGTTCAAGGCTAATTTAGGCACATCTCCGTAAATTTCCGCGGTTTTCTCTACTACTTTTCCTTGTTAATGGTAGTGGCCATGGCAAAAATAATCCTTTCCCTTTCATTCTTTTTCCTATTCCCACATCCATCCACTATCCACCATCAACTATTAACTATCAACATGAACCATGATCATTTGAATAGCCAAGGAATAAGAATAAGAAAAAACGCTGGCTTTCTCTTTTCTTCTTTTCTATTTTTATCTTCATGGAATGAGGACGAGATGACGATGATGATGATGATGACGGTGTCTTGGCAGCGGTACACTTGTCTGTCTGTCTCTCGTCTCTCTTTCTATTTCTCTCATCTCTGACATTCGTCTGACGTACCTTTTACTCTAAAATCTACTCTATATTTATACAGACCACACACAAACACACACTGGGAGACGAGGCTGTTTCGATTTCTGGATTTATTTCCCTAATCTCTTGAGCAAGGAACAAGAAAAAGAGAAAGCATAGGAAAATGTTGGCAGTTGGCATGAGAGACGCCGTCATGTCTACTATCTATTGTCTAGTCTCAAGTTAAATTGAGAGATGGCTTCGGACTTTGACTTTTCTGTCCACTGTCAAAGTTACTATCCCATTATTTAAAAACCTCTTTTTCTATTCTCTCAATCATTTACTTATTTATAGCTCCAAACAAAACAAAACACAAGGAGAATCACAAGCAGATCAGCACATCAAGCATCAGCTTTTCTTTCCTTCTTTATTTTATTGTACGCTGTTCTTCGTCCACGAGAGAAAGTCAGAATGGGAGAAAGTTCTGTCTAGGTACAAATCCACATTCGTACAATTGTGTGCAAAAAGAGGGAAAAGGCTCATGGGCACTTTTATTTTTATTGTGTGCTTGCGTCTACATGATACTTGATGTGGACTTTCCAGCGTCTACTTGCATTTGTACTCGTAGTCGTATTTATAGAAACTACCTCATTTTCAATTTCCTCTACCTACGACTGCGACTTTTGTAGGAAGGTCCGTTGCCATTGACGTACGTCTTCTATGTTATATCTCATATCTTTTATCTCTTCACTATTGACTATTGACTTGTTTAGTTTAGAGTTGAGACTGATCAATGATCCGAAATACACACAGAGAAAATATACAATTCACCGTCTATTTTTGAACCCATTATCAACAGTCCACAGTCCACAATCAACACAGAAGCAAGCTAAAAGAAGATGCCTGGACGAATGTACTACTGAGTGTTGAGTTGGGAGTATCTGTAAAGTGTACAGTGTACAGTGCAAATGTGCGTTCATTTCAAGTACATTGATCTTCCTTCTGGATTTGGATTTGGCTTTTACCATTTTACCATTTTTATCGTACATCAAATGCAATTTATGGCCTTTCTCCATCCATTTTTCTACCTTTATATCGGATTTATATTATATTGTATTTTTAGGCTCCAGCTTCTACATTGTATATTCTACATCCAAAATTCAAGCTTCTTTTTTACAGTCAAAGTCAACTTATGATTTATGATTTACGACGAGAGGGAGGATCCAAGGATTTTTTCAGTAGTGAAAAAGATACAATATTATGTAATAAAAAGATGGTAGTTCATATTCGTTGTCGTTTTCGTTTTGATAGTCATGAATCCTGAAGAGCTTCAAAATTCAAAGCTATAGTTGGAATATTTCCATTTCCATTTTCCATGATCAATAATATACATGTAAAATTCATATAAAATATATTTTATCCAGTGTAAAACAGGAGCGGTGAAAGGTAAAAGAGAAAAAGGGAAAATGGGGGAAAAGAGTTTTCAGTTTCCAGTTTTTTGCTACGAGTTTTGAGTTTTGAGCTTTGAGCTTTGACAAAGTGACAATTTTGAGTTTGGATTTTGTATTCCGTTCTAGTCCACCGTTACCTAATCAGCCAAAGTCGGGATGGGAAATGGAGAAGAGAGAAAGAGAGATGAAAGTGTTTTCCTAACATCTATAGATATTTAAGTGAGCATTCGACATTCGACGTTCAACATTTGGTATTTGGGATGTGGGTTAAACTTTAAAAGTGAAGGAGGAAAAAAGGATTCTTTTACTCGTGTATCAGAAAGAGCCGGCATCACCACCACCAGCAGATCCACATCCAAAACTACTGTAGAACTAGTTTCACAATTTTTTTTGAATGATGAGCCAACCAAAGCCAAAGCCAAAGCCAAGTGAATAGAAAAAGTACAGAGGACCAAAGAACGAGAGAGAGAGAAAGAAAAGAAGACAGTGGATCGATATTGCATAAAACAATCTTTTCACGTAGTCCGGCGCCTTGGTAACTACCTTAAGAATCACTCAGCGTATAATCGAAATCCAAATCAAGCCAGTCAGCCAACCAACCAACCAGTCACAAAGTCAAGAAGATGGAAAGTCAGAAAGCCAGAAAGCCAGTACTCTTTTACACTTACACTTAGACAGCTGAAACTTGAAGTAGAAAATAGAATTTTCTCCTTTCACTTGTAGCCTTCGTCTTAGCCGTAGTCGTAGTAGTGGCACTAGAAATAGAAATAGATGAAGAAGCAGAAGAAAGAGAAAGAAATCTCTCTCTCGTTCTTCCTCCTCCCTGTTAACTCATCTCATCCTGTTTTCTATCATCATCTTTGCTCATTTCCCCTGTCATGACACATCGTGATGTAATATTATATATCTTGAATCTAGAGTCTAGAATCACATCATCTTCTATCTTTCTAGATTTTAGATGGTTGCACCTTTTCTTGTGAATATCATCTGTTCAAAGAAAAGCACAGATTTCCCTACAAAATTCAATATCGAATGTCTGTAATCTGCAACATGCAAGACGTGGAAAATGTAGATTGAGAAAATGGGTCAAATATGCTCTTCACATTTTATAGACACAACCTGCTCCATTTTTTCCATCATCGCCATCGTCGTCATGGTTATTACGTCTAAAACATTATTATGATGGAAGGAAAAAAACAAAGTCAAGTTTTTTTACACTATTCTTTTAAAACTGAGGCGTAATTACGAGTATTATTATTATTATGATAATGGTTACGCCAAAGATGAAGATGATTTCTGCAAAAACCAATTTAAAGGAGTATAGTTGGCTGGTTTCACTTTACACCGCTCATCGTTCATCGTTCAAGAGGAGGCAATTTTAAAACGTATGTATATAGATTTTAGATGGTGAATATTCATAGTTTAGTGCAGAAGGAAAGGGGAGAAAGAAAGATATGGTAAAAGGTATTTGTAAAAGAGTCGGAACTGCAGTGACCTTTTCTATTTTTAACTCGACTCCTTTTCCTGTCCTTCAAAATCCATAATATAGAATCCAGGATCCAAAATTCAACAGAAACAGTAACACAGAGGTTTTCTTCCTCTACTTTCTCCACTTTCTCTGCGACTCACTTAGACAATTGACTGTCCTTTTCTCGTTCTCCTTCTTGTTCTCGTGGGCACTGAGCCGAATTGAACTGCTCCTTTTCTTTTTCATTTCGGTTCTCTTGTTCTCTTGCTCTCATTTCATCTCAGAATAAGAGCCAACCAACAACAGACAGCAGACAACACCAAGTTCCAAGTTTCAACTTGTCCATTTACTTTGACTCCCGAATCCCGAATGTCTTTCTTTTATTTGCTCCGAGCCCACAAATCCCACTTTCACTTTGTCTCTCTGTCTCTTTGACAAACAATGGAATAGAATAGAATAGAATAGTGTGGTTTGGTTTCCTTTCATTTTGTGCGGTGTGGAAAAAGCAAGGGAGCAAGATGCAAATAAAAGATTTTCAACTGGTAAACTTTAAGGTTGAGGCTAAAGTACACAGGGCACATTACACAGCATAAAGTGAACAAACAAAAAAGTAGACATGGACAATACTTACTTTAGACATCACAAATAAAATTCAAGCAGAAGAAAAAGCGCGAATTTTAAATTTCAAATTTCAATGCTGATTTTATCCCACAAGTTAAAAAACTGTAAAGCTGTACTTTTGATACAAAATTTTAGGTAAAAATCGCCAATTTGCTAATAAGAAGTTGACTTTTTTTATTTAGTATTAAATTTTGAATTATTGAAGGAGTTTCCCACCATCCACTGATGCATGTTTTCCATTGGTATTTTCCCTTGTTTGACTTTGACTTTGTATTTGTGTTTAATGCCTGTGGTAGCAAAAGTAAATGTTTGTCGTCGACAAAAGTAGACTGAAGACTGTAGAATGAAGACAGTCATTAAACATTGTTTAAGTGGAAAACTTGAGTCAACTTTCTCAACTTTCCCTCCCTTTTGATTTGACCAACACTATTCATATTATTACTCCAACTCCAAAGGCACTGTATTATTAAGACTATTATTGTCAGTATTATTATTATTAAGTAGCCTTGACGTTTCTCTTGACTGTTGACTGCTTACTGGGCTTGTTTGTGGTTGACTATTATTACTATTATTATGGTGTGGTCTAATAATAGGCATTTTAATACACATTATACTCATTCCTTTTTGAGTCGTTTAGAAGGAGTCGCTTATTTATAATCCAGTCAAAGCCAACCAAACACAAAAGGCATCTAAAACAAGAGTAATTTGCAAAATGGAAGAGAAACACCCATAAATAAATTCCTTGTCCATTGCCCAGTTTTTCTCACCTCTCTAACAAAAGGTAAAAATGGTAGCTTTAACTTTAATAGAAAAATTGATTGAAAGATCAACATTACTTTTACACATGTATAACGTATAATGCATCATGTGTATCGGCATCTACGGGTGAAAGTAAAAGCAACTTTTGACTGTTGACTGTTGACTGGATAAATAAATGTTGGATGTAAACTGTGTAGTGTGCAGAGTGCAGAGTTTAGAGTGTGAAAAGAATAAAGAAAGAAAAAAGAGGAGTCATGACGGGGAAAAAGAGAGGGTCGTAAAATAGAGTGGTATTTTTATTTGACTTGTTTGGCTGTTTTCTTTAGTAAAATACAGATATTATAAATGTGCTCGTAGCTCGTAGCTCTTTAACTTGTTATTCTTCTTTTTTTCTCTTAAAAAGTACATGAATGTACTGCAATTTATAATATTATATTTTATATCTGTAAACTGTTCACTGTTCACCGTTCGCCGTTCATGTCTACTGTTTACTATTTACTGTATGGGCTTTTGTGAAAGAAAAAAAGAAGGAAAGAAGAGATCAGATGGAAACACGCATATCGTGATGGTTTAATACACAACTCCACGGAATCCTTTTTATCTCCACCTTTCCCATTGAATAAAGAGCGGTGAATAGACAATAAACCTATAAATTTGTATATTTATGAGCGTGGAGTAGCCATCCAAATACTTGCACAGTATACAGTGTACAATACATGTAATATGCACTTGTACAGTGTACAGTATTGCAAGTTGTCTAGGAGCTATTAGGCTGATATAATTTCAGCCTTGAGTCTAGATTCTAGAGTCTAGAGTCTAGAATCGTGAGCTCTGGGAACCAAACGATCATTTTCCTCACGCACACATAACTCAAAGAATAAAGAGAGCGTGTGTCTGTGTCTGTGAATTCTGGATGGGGATGTGAATTGTGAGGAGAAGTCAGAGTAAAAGTCAGGTTCTCATGTAGTTTCATGTAGTTTCATGTTCATCCCGTTTCATCTCCAGGCTCCAGATTCCAGATTCGAGTCATTTTATTCCTTTCTACACTAAGCATTGAGCTTGCTACATCTCCAACGGTTTACAGTCTAGATTCTAGATGCTAGATGCCTTCTCGCATCCCATTTCCACAGTTTCACAGTTCCACAGTGAACCCATTAAAACGAGTTAGTGTTCTATTCACTTGACTCGACTCGACGGCTATGAAGCTTTGAAACTACGAAGCTTCGAAGCTATGAAATCCTTGCTGTGTGAGATCCATTTTCTTCCCCAAAGTCCAAAAAGTCGAGCCTCATTTACAGCGCTCAAGCCCGTGAAAACGCACATTTCTAAATGATTACCATCATTAAGTCTCTTGAACTAGAACTAGAACTGGAACTACAGCTACAACTACATCTTACAGCCCAAATCTCAAAAACGGAGGAAAACTGCACAACACATCCAGATTCAGATGCGGATTCAGAAAAGCTGTCATTTTGCATTATTCCTCATATTTCTATGTTCAAGTCAGCCATCATCCGTTGGAGTTTGTAATTTGGAATTTTCAGTTGACGCTGAAAAGTATTTTATTTATCTTAGATCTTACATCTTGTATTTTTGTGAGTACAAAAAGTTGTGCTAATCAGATATGGATTATTTTCACTACTGGAGATTTTTTTGATGATTTTCTAAATCCAGTAAAAAGCTCAAATCTCTCAGAAAATTATAAATTTAGAATATTTACTACCATTTAGAAACAGAAATTTGTTCAGTTCATTGACCCAGAAAATACGAATGCAAAGAAGAATGTAGAAAGCTAGCTTTAAACTGCCAGAAACTGCAAATGACTCGGAAAGAAATTAAAAATACTCGGTCACAAATCAAAATCAAAAGTCAAAATTATTGGGTAATTAGTCGTAAAAACTCCCATGAGGAATTTGGAAGCGTAAATAAACAAGATATCTAATCTTAAATGAACAAGTTTTCTTTTTCCATCCCTTTTCTTTCCAATAATTGGAAATTTCCAAGTATTTTGATTTAAGCTTATTCTAGATTCGGATTTTGAATTAAAAGTTGGACAGATTACTAAAATAGAGTAGTAATTTGGTACTTGATTTGAAACAAACGTGAGTGTTGACAGAATAATGATTCCCGATTTGTGAAATTTATCTTACGGGAGTAGGATTTCATTAGTTTGATCATTGATCAAGATCAGCTGTTCATCCTCCACATCTCTATCTTTTTCCGGAGTCCTTTCAACTTTTAACCTTTTACCCACCTCCGCACCTTTCATATTTAATAGTTAATAGTATGACCTACACGGTGAAGAAAATATTAGCCCAGGCTAAGGAGAGTCGGAAAGAGTAGAGCAAAGATCAAGAATCAAGAAGCAGAGCGAGTACATGATTAGAGTTTAGAGTCGGTCGTTTGGACGTTTGGGCCTTTGGAGATTTTGGGAGTGCAGTCACATCAAAAGATACTGATATTGATACTGGTATTGATATTGAACCTTCTTCCTTACACGTGAAATTAGTGCCTGCTGTCAAGATAACTATTCTAGACGTCGCCTACGTGAGCATTCAAGTCTCCACAGACGTGACTCTTTCACTTTTCTCCCTCTCTAACTTTGTATGTACAATGCACAAAGTGAAATGGACAAGGAGCAACAGCACGAAAGAACTGGATAGATGAAATGAAACAAAATTCATGCTCGACCAACGTCCAGCTCCAGATCCAGCTCCGTAAATGAAACAACACAAGTGAGAAACAGCTGAACCTTCTTATTGATACGAGCAAAGAGTCTGGAGACTAGAGACAAAAGCTTCGATTGTGTTGAGAAAAGGAAGAAAACCAAGTTAGAGGAAGGTGAAAGTGAAAGTGAAAGTAAGTGTGCAAGCATGAGTGGCACATATAAAACTTCGTGTACCTTCTGGCACTGATTTTACGTGTCCAAATGTACACATGCATAACATGTACCTTGTACATTTGTACATTTATATTATGTATGTTTATACCTAGGAGGAGAAAAAGTGAGTCCGGTCATAGGAAAAATGGTCAATGGTGAGAGGAAGAAAAAGTAGGCGGACCGGAGGCATATTGTAGATAGAAAGATAGATAGATGGATGGATACACAGGAAAAGTTTAGGGAGGAGAGGAGGAAAGGCACGAGTGAAAGTCAAAGTCAAAGGAGAGGAAAGGAGGAACATTAGTATCTACATTTGAACACTGGAACACCAGAACACTGAAACACTCGAACATTTGAACCAGAAAAGGCAAGAGGAAGCAAAGGAAAGAAAGAAAGGGACGAGGAAAAAGTCGTAAAGTCAAAATCAAAAAGAAAGATGGGCTTTCTCCTCGACTCGAGTCTTGAGTCTTGAAGTCTAGAATCTACAGTCTAGAATCTTGAGTCTCGAGTCTCGAGTCAATTCGAACAAATAGCAAATAGTCAGAGTGTAGAAAAACAGGAGCAGACGGAACAGGAGTGAGCAACAGCAGAGAGTTTTACTCACGTCAAGTCAATTGAATTCTCCTTGTTGTAGCATTCTACAACTGTAGAATCCAAGAATTCTAGCAAGTTTTTCCACGTTCAGCACCGACTCCAAATACAACTCGAGTTCGAGAACTCCCGGTTCAGTTTCAGTTTCAGTTCTGTCCATGTCCATGGAAAACGTAGCCAATAATAAATATATCACTCCTTCTCCTTTCTCCCACTTTCCCATGATTCTTTCCCCTCTTTCTCTTTCTATTTCCCCCTCCTTTTTCTCCTTTCTCCTGCACTCTAGTTTCTAGATTTCTAGATTTTAGCCTGTCTTGTCATGTCATTCTATTTTCTCAAATCCTAATTGATCCCAACAAGAGGCTCAAAAACAGGACCAGATTATCAAGTATCAAGTCAACCACAACCCAACAGCAGCAGCCAACTCATTGTCAGTGTCATTGTCATTTTCAGATAACCGCCCTTCTGCATTCTACATCCTTTATACTTTCTCATACCTGACCGTACTTCTAAATGAACCGCCAGACGCCATTACACATTACACATTACAAATCCACTTCTTCCCTTTTACGTTTACTTTTACCATCTATCCATCTTTCCATCTTTCTTAGATCATAGTTCCATATTTAAATAAAGTACCGATTCCTTTACTCTTTCCATGTTCTAAGATTTTGCATAAACTCTGGATCATTCCCCTAAATTTCCAATTCAATTGCCCTGTCTCGAATTTTGACTGGCGTCAAAACCAAATGTCCATTAAATCTACAATATATACAGAATACACATGCACACACAATTTACTGTATAAAGTATAAAGTGTAAAAGAGAGGAAAGGAGGAGAAAAGGTAATGGTTGGAAAATGCTCCTCGTAAACTGGTTCCTGGTTTACTTGGTTTGGCTTCTCTATGTTGTTTGCTCTATATTGTATGTATCTACGATAAATAATCATAAAAGATGTAGAACAAGACAATATACTAAAGAATCTACAGTCTAGAATCTAGAAATAAAGGGGAATGGGCAATAAGTAAGCAAATAGACTCAGCAGGAGAACACGTGGAATGGGGAAATGAGCAAGAAGAAAGGAAGAAGGAGAACCTCAAACCAAAGAGAAAGTCAAAGAGAAAGCCAAAAACAAAAACAATGGAGAAAAGCTAATGCATGTGTACATTTACAGTGTGCATGGGCGTAAAAAATCTACAATCTGTATTCTACACAATATACAATATACAGTCAATATAGAGTAAAGAGCATGGAGAATCCAGCGGAGTTTACAGTTTACAGTATTTACGTTATGTTACGTCCAATCGTTAATATTGAGGAGCTAAAATAGTCCAAGCTGGAAGATTGAAGGTATAAACATGTTGGAAGACATTGGTATTCGTGAGGAAATGTAGTAGTAATAGCTGTAGCTGTAGCATGAGCAGTGGTCGTAGTCGTACTCGTAGTTGTATTCGTATTCGTAGTAAATAGGACAGAACGAAAGGAGGAGAAAGACAATAGAAACATGCACAAGTGGCAGTGGCAGTACCAATACCAAGAGTAGTGATAGTAGTAACACGGAGAAGACGAAGAAGAAGAAGAAGGTTGATGGAAAGATAAAATTGCGGCTATATCGTACAATATGTGGGAAACCTTCATTTTCTCCTTTCTCTTTATCTCCTCCTTCCCAAGCAAACCAGAACCAGAACCAAAACCAGAAACAGTACAAGAACAAGAAGAGACAAAACTAGAGATCTTCACAGTGGCTTGTACGTTGTACAAGAAAATCAGGTATGGTGTGGAACAAAGCTGTACAATGTACAGTGTACAGTATTCCGCGTTCGGTATTTGCTAGAATAGTTCCTTACGCTACATGTCTCTACTCTCTACTCGACGTACGGAAGCCTATGTACAATGCACAATGTATTGTAGAATGTACACACCAGACTAGACGAGACTTCTTGATAGATGGATGGCACGGATATAGACGATAGGCGATAGACAATAGACAATAGACAAGTACTTGCACAACTATACTATACGAACACATGATATAGTTTGTGTATACACTGTGAATTGCGGATATGAGTATATCCTTACAGTTTACAGTGAGCATGTGAGCTGTATAGTGCATTTGAAAGAGAGAAAGAGAGGAAAGTAGCCTTGGCTCCTCTCTTTCTCTTCCACGAGTATATTTTGTATGTTGTGAGACAGAGAGAGTAAAAGGAGTGGAGTTGGAGTAAAGTAGAGTAGTGTAGAGCGTAGAGTGGCTCATATATGGCTGCATTGATCGTATTCCTATTTTTAGCACAGCATCACTTTTCCTTACTCTCTCTCGCTCTCTCGCTCTCTTTCCTACCTTTCCTTTCCTTTGCTTAGTGAAGAACAAGATATACACTGATGTTTACAGTACACGTGTGTATCCCTCATCTCACTCCACTACACTCCATACTCTACGATCTACGCTCTACACTCGACAGACTTACTCCAAGTTGTTCCATGTTGTGTACGGTGAGCTGTGATACAGAGGATAGAGAGGCTGATATTTCTACTTTCTCCTTTCTCCAGCACTCTACACAGAAGCAGGTGCATGAGAAGATGAAGAAGAGGAAACATACCTTACATTTGAATGCACATAAACACATTTTCCTGATCGCAGTCGTACGACATCCGACAAATGGCATACGCGTACCGTCAAATTTACAATAAAATTATTTTAGTGTACATTTTCAGTACTATGCATCATATGCAAAATGTCTTGTAATGAACTGATCCATCTTTAATCTTTATTTATCACATGAATTAGCCAACCATCCTGAGCAATATTTAAATAATTTTAAGATAAAAAAGATCCTTTTTATTTTCATATTTGTGTTTGTAGTTGTATTAGTATTTTAGAGTATTTTAAGCCTACTTAAACATTACAGAGAGAAA
>JABASP010003711.1:0-12845 GCA_019776565.1 Sminthurinus signatus
AGGCGGAAGACAAGCATGTGCATATACATTACACATGTACACTTTGTGTGTAACAAGATGTAATTGGCATATTTCGAGGAATTTCACTGATACCGTTGGATGTTTGATTGTGCATGATGTAAAACATGGAACCTGTAGAAAGTACAAAGTACAGTAAATATTATACTCATGAAAAAGCCATACAAAACAACAAGACATCTAAATGCTACACAACTTTCCCCACATAATTTTTGAACATTTTTTTCACTTGTTAAATCTTTCTAATTTCTGCATTGGAAATTAAAAGGAACTTTTTTTTTTAGAAAACTTTTACTTTGAAGTAAATTCCCAGATATTCCCAGTCTCACATTTCATAAGTGTCAGGTTTTCATTTTCGTACTATTTGGTCATGAAAGAAAAGCAATAATAATAATTAGGTATATTGGTCAATTGTCAAAAGCTGGCTTTTTAACTAATCCACAATAATTTTTTGTTTAATTTAATTTACAGTTAAACCCCTGGAGGTCACTCTAATTGGGAGTAATCAACCAGTATCCGCACTACAAGAGATTGATTTTACTTGTCAGTCCGTCGGAAGTCGTCCAGCAGCCGAAATCAATTGGTACATTGATGGACAACATCTGAAAGCATCAGGGGGAGAGGTAACAAATATGTTTTTATTTTCTCATTTTTCAGTTTTTATTATTAATAGAATTATAATAGTTATGATTATTCAGACCTCCCATTTTTTTCTTTAGTTTAGTTTAAGTTTAGCTAAACTATAGTTGGTTTTATATAAAAAATATGAATATCAATATCAATAATCCACGCGTTTTCAAAACAATTTTCCCCTCTTTTATATTTTTGGCTGGTATTGGAAAACCTCCCAAATTTTTTCACAGGGAAAACCATTTTCCTTAAAGCTGCAGATTTTCTATAGATTATAAATTTATGTGAGACTCGTATTAAAATTACTTAAAAGTTAAAGGCTAGATTCTAAATTCTAGAGTAAACTATTATTTATTGTCAGTCTGTTGGATTTTGGGGGAATGTTCCATAAATCATAGGATAATGTGCGTAACAATTGATTTCAGATTTCACCGATGGGAAATATTTCCTCATCCGTATTAAAACTGACTCCTCGGGTGGGTGACCACGGCAAGTCTTTAGTATGCAGAGCATCCAATCCCCGACTGGAAGGAAGTGCAATTGAAGACATGTGGAAACTTCAAGTCTTTTGTAAGTATTTTCCATCATTTCTCTCCTTTTTTCATTCATTCATTTATATTTCAAAATACTTTATTTCAGGCACATGAAATTCTGGTACATTCTGTAACGTGCAGAATGAAGAGAAGGTAAATTTTATATTCTGTAGACAAAAGATTCTGTAGATTCTACAATATAGATTGTAGATTGTTCAGGGTGGAGAATAAGTTAATTTTCAAGAAAAATGGATCTTTTCCAAAGATAAAAAATTCAATTCAGAATTTTCAAGGCTATTCGTTATTTTTTATTTTCTATTTGGCATGTCATTTATACTAATTTTAATTCAAGAAATAGTTTGATATATGAAAAATGTACATAGCTGTAATACGCATTGGTCGGTGGTCAGTTTAAAACAGAATTTAAACGATCATATAACATTTTGTGCAAGCTTTATCATATTTTCTATGGTTTAAATAAAGTACTTGATCAACCTGACCAATAATCAATCATTTCAAGGCGTCACTGCAAACTGCAAACTGGAAATCTTTAGCCGTCTTCTGAATTCTTTCTTCTTTCGTCTGGCTTTAATAAAAGTCTGGACGTTGAATTTGGTTTGCGCTTTTGAGGAGTTTTATGATTTTGAAAAAACCCCAATTCACAATGCAAGTCACCTTTCCAATCATGTTTTGCACGTATGAACTACCCGACTTTCCCTTGCCATCGAGTTTTATACCAATTGTTCCTTCTTCGCAGTGCTGTATTTCAGGGTTTGAGAAACGTAGTTAGTTTTAAAACTCAATCTACCTTGTTTCATGCGTGAGGGGTTTTAGAGATGGATTTAATTTTAATGTTGCTAATTTCCCAATGAATTCCTTCCGGCAGAAGCAGATGGAAAGAGGAAAGCACAAGTAAAAGTAAACGTTGGTAAGTATAAATGAACTGAACACTGAATACTCTTTCTACTTTCTACTTTCACCATTTTCATCTCCACCTTCAACTTGATTTTCCAAACCCCTGATTTTAATAGTCAAGAAATAGTCAATATCTTGTAAATTGAACTAATTAGACGGAGATAAAATGAGCGTTGCACATTGAACATTCATGGAACGCGGCACTGTAAAGGCAATGCTTATCAGCCTTGTTTTCAATTTCAACGTTCTTTATTGGTCATTTCTTCTTCTACTTCTTCCTTTTCTTCTTTTTCTTGTCGTACTTTGGTTCGTGGTGAAGATAATGAAATCTTGCCTAGTTTACTTCCAAAATCACAAAATCAAGATCTAATTAATCTAAATTAGAATTAGAGGAAGCAGGGAAAATATTGAGAACGTAGTCTGAATGGAGATGACAAATTAAGTTTATTTCCCGTGTTGGAAATACCATCGACCATCAACCATCAACCATCACCAACGTCCTTTTCATCGCCATAATCATCTTCTTCATTTTGTCATGCTTGGTAAATAAAGTGTAAAAGTGTACAGATATTGAATAGATGTACTGGAGACGAACTGTTAAATAATAAGCTTGGTATTTGTCTATCATGTTGAGTGTCGAGAGTTGAGTGTTGAGTGTCGAGTGCAGATATTTCCAAAAAAGCAAGATGAAAAAAATGTTTTTACTCGGGGTTTTCATCCTGTCCAATTACAGTCGTAGCGTAGCTCTCTAGTGTTGTGTTGTGTAGACAATCAATTTTGATTGCTCAGGATTTTTTTTCGGGATTTTTCTACAGGGACAGAGAGACGTGGAGACGCAAAGAGCGAAGAGCGGAGACAGGAAGAGGCGAGAGAAAGTATAAACTTGTCTCTCCTTTAATTGCACATCACATTCCACACAAGTCGACGGAATTCTTGTCAACAAACAACAAACCAAGATCCAAAAGATAGAAGATAGATAGAAAATAGAAGATAGAACGTTGACGTTATAAAAGGTAGAATCTGAAACCCGGATTCCGGGATTCAGAATTCGGAATTTGGAATTTGGGATCTTCAGAGTAGACAATCTAATATAATACATAATAAGCTCAATGGAAGTACCATTTCAAGTGGTGTTTACTTTTACCTTGTACTTTCTGTACTTGTACATGTAGAATGTAGAATGTAGAATCCAGAATGTGGACGTGTAGTTTAAACGCGTACACTTTTTTCCTCTTTGTTACACTCCAAGAATGTGAAGGAAGGGTGAGAGGAAAATTCCGAGAACCAGTACAAGTACAAGTGTAAATAAATACATATAAACATTGTACATTGTAAATTGTACAATGTAACTACCTTTACACTTACAATACATAATATAAAGCATAGATGCAGGGAGATTCTAGTAGTAGTAGTATTTTCCCTATTTACAATTTACTATTTACACGTTATACTTTTACAATTTTTCCCAGGCATCCCCACAGAATTCCAAAACAGAATTTGGTCGGTAACTGGGCTAAAAAAACACAAGGAGAATGAAGCAGAACAGGGGAAAGTGTATACTTTATTTTGTACGTATATATGAAAAAGAGGCGAGAAGCAAGTTTTCATTCTGTGACTCATGGTTCATGGTCCGTGTTTTTTTGCCAATTGTCGATTGTCGATAGGTTTATATTTTATACTTTATATGCTTTGCTTA
The DNA here is from genome assembly GCA_019776565.1 of Sminthurinus signatus. Classification (NCBI taxonomy): domain Eukaryota; kingdom Metazoa; phylum Arthropoda; class Collembola; order Symphypleona; family Katiannidae; genus Sminthurinus; species Sminthurinus signatus. Next base: position 3,793 of record JABASP010003711.1, read on the forward strand.
TCATTGGCATTTACAGCTGCATAGATATAATTCAAAATATCTGTAATCTATAATGATGCACAGAAAACTATGTACATCTAGAATCTAGAATCTAGAGTAGATATACATGTGCACTGTACACAGGTTTGATTTGGTTTGGTTTGGTTTCACCACTGTGTTTTGCTGTGTTCTGTTCTGTTGTGGTGGATGAATTGACAGAAAATTCTTGGCATTGGCATTGGTATTAGAGGAAAGCTTCAATGGACATTGTACATAGTGTGGAGTACGTATACAATACAATATACAGCTATGAATGGGGTATGATGCAGGCGGAAGTAGCCGTAGCAGTAGTAAAAGTAAGAGTAAAAGTAATATAGTGGTAGCTTGGTTCTTGGTCTTTTTCTTTTACTTGAGCTTTCATATTCCGTCCAAAAGTAATAGATGAAGAAGAAGGATTGAAAGAATGGTGCAAGAAAATGTGTGTGTGTGTGTGTGTGTTTGAGTGAGTGAGTGAGTGAGAAAGTGAGAGGCGATCATGGAAAAGAAAACTAGAAGAAATTGGATGGGTTTGTGGGCTACTTTTCTCTTTTCGACGTGATGGCATGGCATTCCATTCCTTTCCATACTTTTTTTTCGCTTGAGGTTTTTCTCCTCTCTCTCTCTCTCTTCCTCTTTCTCTCTCCGTTTTTCCTTTAAGCACAGTGAGAATAACATACTTAGACTTGGACTTGGACTTAGTTTTAGTCTGAGACTTGGACTTAGACGTTGACTGAAGCTAGAAGCTAGGCGCTAGATACTGGATACTAGATACAAGGATTTTTTCCCTCACTTTTTCTTTATTTCTTTCTTTCTTTTGGTTCCTCCCAAATACAATATACAATATACAACATGTATATAATATATAATACATAGATACATATGAGTATACACAGAGACAAAATATTGCAATATTATTTTCCAAGCCATAAATCACAAGCACACAAAAGTGAAGTTTATTTGTCTGAAAAGGCTCGTCTGAATATGTCATTTTATGGAGGTTTTTTTTTATTCTTCTCTTTCTTCGTCTCCGTTTCCATCTCCATCTCCAGCTCCATTGCCGACTTTTACTTATTCTATTTCTTCATTCTTCTCCCTTTTCTCCTTCTCTCGTTTGCTGGCTTGGCTTGGTTTGACTTGCCTCAACATAATAGCCTTGATGTGGCCAAAATAAAAAAAAGTCGGCATGTATTTTTATATTTTTCACTTCCAAACTAAATATGTACATTATAAAATATAAAGCATTGTGTAATGTACATTCTATTTTGTTCATTTTTACTTATATACATGTGCATTTTTTTCGCCATGATTTTCTGATTTAATGCTCATGGGGTTTCAGTTGAGATTTCTCTGTGCTCATACATGTATGTATGTAGTATTTCAATTCAAATTCAAACACAAATACGAATAAGAATACCACTGCGAATAGGCCAGGCATTTGAAAACTAGGGAAAGATTTATTTACATTTTCGCAATTTGAATGGATAAACTCTGTTCATTCATAATACAGATATTATTATGCATTCCATTTCACTCACCAGTCACAACTCGCAATTCACAATTCACAAAAGAAGTATATTGTATATTTTACAAGATAGAAAAAAATATATAAACGATGAATGAGTCAAAAGCCATCGTGTCATTCCCACACGTTGTGTGTTTTGTGTGCTGTGTGTATCAATATATCATGTTTTCTTGTGTCTTATGATATGATTTCATAACCGCCTTTCTAGTTTCTAGTTTCTAGCTTTAAGTTAAAGTTTATAGTACACGGTATTTCGTAAGAGAGGAGAGAGGAATTGTGTCACTTTAACCTAATTGTGATGACAGTTTCATCTCGTCGCCTGCACTGGAAGTTTCCGAGATATTTTTCATCTTTGAATAATGTGAGTAGAAATGAGTAAGAAGTAAGAAGTAGGAACAACAGTGTAGCCTCCAATTCCAATTTCAAAACCAAAACCAACCCCAAAGATTTTGAAAGGAAGTCCATGACGACTTTATTTATTTATGCATAATGGAAATGGCATCACTAAATCTAGGAAATCTAGGAAATCTAGTCTTATTTAGTTTTTTACACAGCAGTTGTGAGCAAATCTTGAGATTTGAAATTTGAGACATGAAAAATGGGAATATGTGTTTTCAAAATTACGCTCATGTATTTATTATTCGGAATTTGAATTTGGAATATATAATTCTTTATCTTTTAGGTTTTCAAATAAATCTCAAATGTGAAATTCCTGTTATAAGCTTTGATATTATGTGTGTATTCATTTTTATGCGCACTGTAAATGCATGGTAAATTATTTTAATACTCAGAATTCAGACTAAATATGTACATTGTACAGTGTAAAGTGTAGATATTTAAAATTATACTAGGTTAAAAAATATTATGTCAAGTAGGAAGTAAATGCATGTCAAAATCCAAATAAAATTACAATTTAAAATGTGAATTACTTCCTTCCGTAGAAATTAAATCAACTTGCTTTTTCTTTTCTATCCATGTTAATAATATTATGTATTTAATTCTGCATTTGGGAAGCAAAATATAAAATATGTATGTATATCATAAAATGCAATAAATCTTTTTCATCCATGTATCTTTGACAAGTGAGTAGAGCAGCCAGAGGAAAGAGCAAGAGAAAGAGGAGAAAGGGGAAAGTCTAAACAAAATCATATTAAAATGTATAGAATAAACAGACATGGAAATTTTAATTCTTGGATTTGGCATGATTATGTGGATTCAACGTCCAGCATTGCCAAGTCAAAAGAGTACAAAACAGACAGGTTTTTATACTATAATATTACGAGTTATAATTCATAATGCAGTACAGAATGTGGGGCACATGAAATTATTTTTAATTTACAAGGATTATTTTAAAGCTCATTTGATTGTGTGTATAGTTTATACTTTTGTACTTTTGAATTCCTTCTTCCCTTTGTATAACATCATGTGATATATCCATGTCTAATGGAAATAGATAGAGTTGAGAATAATTTAATATTTAATATTCCACTCCTTTCTCCCATTTCTTCCTGTTGTCATTATTTTACTGGTTTGAGGCTTGAGACTTGAGATTTACGTACTTGGACTTTACATTTTCATTTACATATTATATATTATGTAATTTTCTGTTGGTAGTTGGTGGTAGTCGTGTACGTATCTAGTATCTAGTATCTACATTTAAATTGTGGAATAAGTACATGTACTTTTCTTGATTTGATTGAGTACAGTCTACAGTCTACAGACAAAGACATCTACCATCTAAGTTTTACACATCTACATATTATAATGTATTACATGTATACATGACATTAATTTTTTGCGTCGTTCCTCCAACTTGTTTCCTTCTTTTATTCAGAAGGAATTTCTTCAGTCGGTCATTAGTCAAATAATTTATGTTGGTGTTGGTGGATTCTTATTTTGCTTGGTTCTTCTTCTTCTTCTTGGCGATTCTCAAAATTCTTTTACATTTTCCTTATACCCCAAATAGAACAGAACAGAATACACAGAATTATCCTGGGGATATACAACAAAACAAGGGGAAAATCTGAATCTGAATTGGAATCCAAATCCGAATCCGGATGATACCGACATTTTTGGGGTTGAAATTAAACAACATATAAAGTAAAGAAAAAAGTACTTGTATATTGTAATATTTTGTTAGAACATTAGGGAAACCCCCACAGCAGGATTTACAATTAGGATGCCTTTTTGTACAACTAGAGCTACAGCCACAGTTATGTAAAATGTAGATTGTAGATTGTACATTGTACATTGTACATGGATGTGCATACAGTTTTTTCACTGGAGAAGAATGATACTGTTTCCTCTCTTTTTTTATCATTCTACATTCTACATTCAACATTCTCTTAAAGAAAGATGCAACCCATTTTTTTTCTGTAGAGTAAGTGTAAAATTTAAGTGCAATTTTTCTTCAAAATATGTTTCCGGCTTTTATGAAAAAAAGTCCGTACCCCAAATTCCATATTCCATATTCCGTACATTTCAAATTATGTGTATTGTGGATCGTGGCAAATGGAACTTTTTCATGTTCATATGATCCTTCAAAGCAGTGGGTGGTTACGCCTTGATATATTAGCAGAAAGTGGAAGGACACTCAACTACAACTCAAGGCTCAACACTCAACACTCACTAGGTTCATTTTACAAAAATATTCTCTATTCTTCCTATTTGTATCCCGGTTTTTATACCACTTGCTCCATTCTCCATAATCCTTAATGCTTCTCCATCAGTCCAGTTTCCAGTTTCCAGGCTCTTTGACAGTAGTCTTTATACAAGTAGAACTTACGGAAATAAACAGCTTCTCTTAAGAGGGTTCAGATAGATATACTCATACACGTATGTATGTATGTTTGCTATACATTTATTATACAAATAGCATTAGTATTTAGTATACAAAATACAGAGACATGAAATGTAAAAAAATACAAAGCTGATGAAAACCTTCATGGAATTAAAGCACAAAACATTGTATAATTTTTACAAAAATGAAAATAAAAATGAAAATAATATTTTTTCGTCTGTAATATTTACTTTGGTGACTTTTGACTTGTGTAATTAACTTTCTCATTTCCTGTTCTATTTTCTTTTTGCAGTTGTTCCCATTCTAAACCTAGCTTTGGGATCCAACCTCGATGCAGACAATATTAAGGAAGGTGGCGATGTTTACTTTGAGTGCAAGGTATTTTTGATTTTCATCTTTTATTAAATAAAATTTTGTATCTTGTAACTTTTGACCTTTAATATAATTATTAGCTTAAAAGTATATTACATGATTTCATTCAACTGAAAGGTGAATGACGGATGATGAATGGTTTTTAATTTAAAAAGTGATGCTGGAAATTAAACTTATTCCACTATTTTTTGTGTTTGTTTTTTTTGTAATCAATAGATTCACGCCAATCCCTGGGTCTACAAAGTCGTCTGGATGCACAATGTAAGTAAAATACATGAAAAAGTTTCAGCTCGTGTACATAATATATTATGCTCATATTGTATTTTATTTTGGCTGGGGCAGATGTGCAAAAGCGTAAAAGTCCTAAACATGAATGCACTTTCTTAGATTAATGCTTTGACTGGCCTTCAAATGTCTTGCTTTTTTCTGGCCCTCATTACTTTTTGTGATTGATTCTCTCTGTGTATAATGTAAAATGTAGAATGTAGAGAAACTATTATTGTGACTATTGCATTTTCATCCTAGTTTTGTGTACTTTATTGATTTGTTGATCCATCAGAACGTTTCATGCGTAAATACATGATGCATAGTAATATACTAAAGATTGTAGAGTAGCAGAAACAGAATATTCAAAACGTTTACAAACTTTTTGATTCTCAAGTTTACTTGAGACATAAAATGAAAACTGCATATCTGTAATCTGTAGTCTAATCATGTATGTTGTACATTCTTCAGTTTTCAATATTTGTCAATACAAGAGCTTGGAATGTCAATACTAAATTCTCAATACTCAATACAAAATACAGAATACACATAATAGAATTGAGTTTGAATTATCTTATTGAATCTGAGGAAAAAGTAAACAGTAAACAGGAGGAGGATTAATTTGGGAAATTTTGACTGTGCTTATTTTAATATGTGTACATACAATACATGGATATATGCGAATAAAGACAACGAGTCAATATTAAATTGAAGGAAGACATGAGAGGAATATTAAAAGAAAAATCTGAGAAAAAGGAACAGTTTCATCTTTTATTACCAAGTATTTGCAAATAACACAACATTTTCTCCAAATTCTAAACAATAGACTTTCACCCGATCATTCGTCATCCATCCAAAATCCAAAGTTACAGTATGACGGCAGAAGCCAGGTCATAGTGGACAGTTGATAGATAATAGATAAATAGCTTTTAATATTTTTGCATATTGCATATTTGAAATTTTATCAAAATGCCCAGGAGCAGAGATGTAGAATCCATAATCCAGAATAGAATCCAGAGAAGCAAATAACAATAGCATGTTTCCTACAAGTTACGATTTACAATGGTACAATAGCTACAGTGGTCTATTTTTATGATTAAAAATCATTGATTGAACAGCCCATGGCCATAGTTTATTATCTATGGTATTATGAAAAACTGGAGAATCTGGAGATATTAAAATTGACAAGGATTGAAAAAAATTCAGGTAAAACAAAAGCAGACCAAGAAGAAGAAAATAATATAAAGAAATAATAAAACACATGTATTCAATATTCAATGTTGAGACAAAATATTGAAATTGTTCTTCTTTTCCCCCCTGTTTTTTTCTGGGATCTGTTTAGAGTGTAGAGTGTAGAAGGAATAAGAAAAATAGAAGATGAATCTGCTGCTTCCTGTTTTGTATTTTGTATTAACATTGCATTAACTTCTGTTCCCTGTTCCATGTTCAATGTTCAGTGCATGAGTATAAGCCATACAGAAAATATGAGTAACATGTTTCCTTCTCTACTTTGTATGTACAAATGTACATGTGTACTTTCTACCTTTGCTTTTCCCTCTCGTCCACTTCTACAGGTACTAGAACTTTCTCCACTCTAGATTTTGTTGTTTTCCTCCAAATTCCAAATTTCAAATGATACAAGATACATAAAAGTGAAGCCAAGTAGAAATAAGAGAAGAATCAAGAATCAAGAGTGGAGCAAGAAAATGTATCCGTTCATTGTATTGTATACTGTGCTTTTTACTTGTAACGAAAAGAGAAAGGCAGAAAGAGAAAGAGTAGGTTCCTCCGTCCAAGATGAAATACCCACAAATAGTTTTGGTTTTATCTTTTACTTTCGTCTTATCTCATCTCGTCTTATTTCATTTGGTTGACTCAAGTTCAACTTGGTTTTCTCTTCCTTTTTTCCTCTCTCTTTCGTTCTCTCTCGTTCTCTGTCTCTGTTCCTTTGTGCACTTTTCCTTTCTCTTATTTCTCCAAGAACAAACACGGACGCACTATGTATACGCGTCACGTTCTCCCTACTCTCCAAATGCAATCAAAACTTAGAATTTAGCCAGTACAATGCTCATTGCCAATGTACAACTACATATCATTGACATATGTACAATTTATAAGGTATAGACTATAGACATTAGACATGCAGAGATACATCTCTAGTTTTTGTATGGAGTTGTATAGACAAAAAAAGGTTGAACGGAGTTTCTATCACGAGATTTACCTTGAATCTTTTGCTGGAATTCTGCAACCTTTTTGTACATTGTATATTGTACATTGGAATTTTCTCAACTACAAAACTACGACCATTGCTCTATAATATACAAGTACGGTGAACAGTGGACACATTTAATACATTTAATACAAAAGGAAAGTGAAACTTTGTGAAAGGTAAAAAAAAGGATCAAAAATGCCTCAAGAAGAAGAAAAAGAAGAATCTGCAAAAACGACTCTATTGTTTCATAATTTGATGCAAAAAGTATTCAAAAAAAAGATATGAAATTGTTTGAGTTTTTCTACAAAAAAAAATTGGAAATATTTCCTTTTTCTCTACTTTCTTTTCCTTGTGGAATAGGATTTGACCCCAAAAAAGAATGTTTGAATATTTCCTGATATTTGATAAGATGATCCAGTTAACCTTTTCCTGCTGATCTCTTGGTGTAGAAAGGCGATATATGATACTATGTATCTCGTTTCTAGCATTTTATCTTTAGACTGTAGACTAGTACTGACAAATGTAGTGTGCGTGTATGCTCTTTACTCCTATGGATTCACAAGTGTCAAGCTTCAATTCTCATGTGGGTATCAAGTACAAAATGAAGTTAAAATTTTAATCTCTTTGGAACAAGATGTCAGATGATAAAGAATGGCAATATCTCTTTTTCCAGATAACATGTTTTTTTTTCCATATAGATTGTATAAAAGGTTAATGTTTTTTTTCCATATAGATTTTTAATACCAGTTCTTTTTCCATATAGATTTTCTTTTTTTCCATATAGCCCAAAATTGTAGTAAAAACGTTTTTTTTCCATATAGTCAATTTGTCAATTATAGTAAAAGTAAGTATAATTATTTTAATTATTAGTAATTAGTATAAATAAGTAGTAGTAAGAAATGTTGATTAGTCAGCTCATCATCGGATGATTCATCAACAGTAGCAACAGGATTTTTTTTGGGGCGTCCTCTTTTTCTTGTCACTTGTGACCCACTTTCAAAAGCAGGAGCTCGGCCAACTTTGCTCGGACGACCAGCTGTTCTCTGTGAAGTGACTAGAAATGAAATGAAAATAGAAATGAAACAGGAAAACATGATCAAATCAAACTTAAAATTTTAAAGTTAAGAATGAAGTTCATTTTATTTACCCTGAGAATGTGATGGTTCTGGACTTCCAAGATTTTCAGAGTTCTTTGGCCGCCCTCTCGATGGCTTAGACATGATTTCTGTTGTTTGTGGTTGATCAACTTTCTTCTTTTTCATTCCAATTCCTAGAGAATGTTTACAGTAATAGTCTTTGATAAAGACAGGACAGGAACATGATGTTAAACTCCAGTGTCCGATTCAAAGTCTGACATCTTCTACATAAATACACAGAACATGAATTAATTAATATGAATACATGACTAAATCAAGATGTTGATTGAATGATTACATGAATGATTACTTAGTTACTATAATTACAATTAATTTTGTACACTTACCTGATTATTTTTTGAAGAAATGAGTGGGCACAATGGATGCTCAACGAGAGAGAGGAAGAGAGGACAAATGAAAAGTGACGTGTGAAGTGAAGAAGGATGACGCGTTCCAACCTTTTTTACTTTTTGTAGTTACATAACTTGCCTCAAGCAAGTAAACATAAATAGATTACTGACCCTTTTTTATCAACTATATGGAAAAAAAACGTCTTAACTACAATTTTGGGGTATATGGAAAAAGAACATTTTTATTAATATTTTGGGGTATATGGAAAAAGAACGTTTTTATTAATATTTTGGGCTATATGGAAAAAGAACTGTCTTATATGGAAAAAAAATCAGTCGTAGAAAATCTATATGGAAAAAAAACATTGCCCTTTTATAC
>JABASP010003712.1:0-12843 GCA_019776565.1 Sminthurinus signatus
ATGCTTACTTAACTAGCGAAGAGTAAAAGTTCAGGAGGATGGTGATTGGTGATGGTGTAAAAGGAGGCAAAGAGCGTGCAATGAAATCAAGTGAACCAATGCAAAAATATCGAATAATTCACAGCAAATGGTTTTCAAGTCATGCCGAGATAAATCACTGTACGATATACGATATCTACGCACAGCGTCCTTTACATGTTATTACATATTACATGCACATACTTTTGTAAGATACACACGAAAACCTCGAGTTTCTATTATAGGTTACACAAAGTCTTATTATACATTGTACATTGTACAAGTAAAAAAGGAGAAGACGAAAAAGGAGAAACCAATCGTTTTGAAAAAAAAAATTCACATACATCTAAAATACAAAACAAATCAAATGTACATATCAGCCAATAAAATATGCAATCTTTTATGTACATTCAAAATTCAAAATTCACTCTTCTCTAATTTGAGCATACTGAATATTCAACATTGAGCATTGACATAATATAAATACTTTTAAGTCAATATCGTGTGAGATTCACAGTTTCTAACCTCTCTTCAATCTTCAATATATTGCAAAAAGAATATTTAACATTGTAATATGAAATGGAAACACTTGTATGATATTTTGTATAGTTTTCTTTTACTTTTTGCAAGAACATGAAAAATAATTTTGTATTTTGTAAATGGAGGATTAAGGATCTTCTGCACTGTCTCACTCTCCTACAAAATATTACAGATTCAGCACTGAAAGTTACAAAAGTTACAACGACGTAGGTCCTAAGTCGTAAATGAAGGGACAGAAAAGGCATAAAGCATCCCTGTGTCTAGTGTCTTGTGCACATAAATTCATCGATACATAAACAAAAACAGACAGACAGGAATATTCAGTCATTTGCCTCGTTCCCCTCCCAAATTTTCATATTTTATTAAGAAAATCCTCCACGCACAAGGAATACAAGAGAAGGAAAGAAATATTCAAGATTCAAGTTCCAGAACCAGAACCACTACCACAGCCAAAGCCACAACTAGAGCTAGATCTTAAATGCTAGATTCTAGATTCTAGATCTAGATCTGCTGAGTGAATCTTTGAACTCTTGTCCTTTCATCTGTCTTGTATCTTGTATCTCCCTCTTTGTGATCTTACGTCATGTTCCTTGTTCTTGTTCCTTCAACTTTAAGCTTCAAGTTAAAGGAGAAGACAAGAAGAAAATGTGGAACGGTCTCATGTCTAATGTTTGTACAGATACATATTTCAACCATTTGCCAATTGTATTGATGTTTTGGTTTTGGTTTGGTTTCGGTAATTCGGGTTTTCAATTTGGATTTTTCCAAGTGTGGAACTCTAAAGCTTCAAGTTCCACAAGCTCCAAGTTTCAAGCGAAAACCTATAATTACATTGATTTACACTCGTACCATTTACCATTTATCTTGAGAGGAAAACGAATTTGCAAAAAGGTACTAAAGTCAGATTTCAACTGGGAAATCCAGTAATGTCTTTCACTACGTACTACGTAGACAACAACATTCATAGACCTAGACATGTGCACATTGTACAGTGTACAGTGAACACTGAACACAGAATCCGTAGGGAGAAGGAAAACCACATACTCGGTATTTTTTCGTACATCTGTGGCAGTTTTATGACAAAGTTTTCCCTTCCTTTTCCATTAAGACTTGAACGTTATTTACTTTTTACAGAAACCCAGATTTACAGATTACACATTTTATGCTAAATGCCTCCACAGAGAACAGAGTACAGTGTAAATGTTTTGCAAATTGAAAATAACTTGCGTATTTTTTCAACATCAAGAATCAAGAATCAAGTAGAGAGAAAAACTGAAATATGAAAAATGATTTAACACACATTTCCAATGAAGGAAAGTATACAAAATACTTACAAATGAGGGAGTGTGCTGTGGTTTTGTCAGTTTTTGTATTTGTATTTGTGATTTGAAGTGGCTGATACTGGTACAAACTGTTACATATACAATATACATGATCTGATCACTGATTTCATCTGATTTTACATTTGAAAACTCAAGTAGACCATGAAAGCAGACTGTCTGAATGTAAATGAATGTAAGAATTCTAAGTTTGGAGTTTGGAGTTTGGAGATTGAAATTTTGAGGTGAGCCAAATCTGGAGTTCAAAGTTGAGAGAAAGAGAGAGAGAAAAAAATGAAAATTGATGTTTCATTTTATGACTCTTGTCTCTTCTCTTGGGTGACACTCGAAAGGGAAAAAAAGGAAACTGGTCTGGTATTTTGCCATACAAATGTACATGAGACATGAGACTAACAAGGAGATGAAGAAAAAAGGAGAAAGACAGAAAAGTAAAAGTAAAATAGCGGGAGCGGTTGCCAATCTGATGGTGATGGAATATTTATATTTGTGTGTAGATTGTACATTGTACATGTCCCTCCTTTTTTCATCAGTGACACGAGAATCTACAATCTAGAGTCAGTTGTCTGTACTTGTACGATTCCGATTCCGAAGCTTCCACCTTTTTCCCCTTTTTTTGCACTTATAGATTTACACTAGAGATTCGCACGGAGCCAATTCCTAGTATAAAATATGCATCCTCCATCCACTCCAAACTTCATTCATTTATCGTAGTCCGTATTCCGTAGTACAGAGAACAGAAAAGAGAATACAGAGTATACAAAATATACAGTGTAGTTAGTATTTAGTGATAAATTTAAGAGCTCAATTTTTTCTTCCTCTTGATCTTTCACATTACTCCTTTTCCCTATCATTTCTTTTCCACTTTATCCGCCTCGTGAACCTGTACTCTAAACTCTATGCATGTTCTAAGTTCTAAGCATTGGAGCTTTGACAGTCTATTTAATTTATTTTTCCTTAAAAAGTATTTCCCATTTTCCTTATTACAATTTTTTTTATCTATTCCTATCTTGTATATATTTTGTATTTTGTATTTGTTTTCATTCCCAACTTTTCAAATACACAAATCTTCTTTTCAATTTCAAAGCTTCAAAAAGCTCCAAAGCTTTCAACATTCAACAAGATCAATCTCATCATCATAATATCTATATCTAATTTCCTCCTTCAATTTTTACACGACTTGTAAAGGAAATTAAACATTTTGATTCCTACACCTTTAAGTAGTTTTGTGATACGAGATGCGAGAGATATGAAATACGGAATACGGATATTATACTCCAATAATAAGCATTAATCTTTGAGTTTTTTTCCAGTTCTCTTCAACTTGTAGCATTTTTACACCAGTTTTAAAATACATAAAACTTGAACGTGAATAGGAATCATGAATGAGAAAGAGCAAGAGGTGACAACATGACAGTCGACAGTCGAGAAACCCCAGAAAGGTCCTGCCCTGTGCCGTATACGTGTAATCAATTACGGTGTCAACGCGGTTTAGTCTAAATTCAAAACTGAATTCTTTTTCTACGCCTGTTCTCTCTACATAATATACAATTTCTTTCACATTGACATACATTTTGATTCGGCATATTACAGATTACAGATAAATACGTTTTTCAAAAGTACAACATTGTTCCCTTTCCTTGTAAAAACTTTGCTGTTCTTGTTCTTGCAAAAAGAGCTTTAAGCACAAGAGCACGAAAACACGAGAGCGAGATGAAAAGTGAGTGGTTGAGTCAGTTTTATGGTCTGTAGTTGAGCTGTTGTAGATGGAAAGTGACAAGATGGGAAAAGAGAAACCCCGATGCGGCTGCTGATTCTGCCACATTTTCTGGAGACAAAGTCTAGAAACTAGAACCACAAGAATCTAGGATCTAGGATCTAGAATCAAGAATCTAAAGTCTAGAATCTAGTGCCGAGAGGAAGTACGTGAAACAAAAAGTGGGAACATGTACAATGTACAATATACACATGTGTTTAAGAGTGAGAAAGACACACGATTCAGGAAGTTGAGGAGATTTAGTCGTCTCGTAAATTTCTTGAGGATATTCAGGATGTACATAAACTTTTGCAAACGTGTGTCTTGTAAGCTGTAAATTCTAGAATCTAGAATCGAGATACAAGATACACAATACTTACATACATTTTAGTGTATGTTACCAAATGGAAAAGGAAAATATCTAGAAAATGTATACAAAGTATATTTTCTCTTTTCTCCATAATATTATGATCTCGTCATGTTGTGTTGTGGTGTGGAGTGTTGAGTATGGATATAAATTACATATTTTAGTGCCCTACTGTAACAACTACCAACTACTGTACACTGTACTGTACTGATAATGTTTCGAGAATAGTGTGGATAATTTGCAAATTCTATTTTTATATCCTATTTATCCTGTTTTTTATGGACTTGCAACTACACCAAATGAAAATGAAAAACTTTACATCATCCATATGTAATGTTTGTTTGTTTGTGTGTTGTGGATCTTATTTATTCCTAAATGGAAATTGCGTAATATGTATGTAATGCATAATACAATTTTTTGTTTTCCTTCCTTTCTCCATAAAATATCTAAATTTTGCTGAATGCTCACATTCGCCATTTCCAGATTTACAATTTACAATCACCAATCCCACAACTTTTTACAGGGAGAAAAAAGTTGCCAATCAATCAATAGCTGAAACGCACAATCTTCATGCATACATACATGAATCCTTGTGGAAAGAGGGCGTAAGAGAAGAATTCAATTTGCAATTTACAATTTGCCATTTACTATTTGCGATTTAAAATTTACTATCTACAATTTGTGCCAAACGAATCTTGTGCCTGAGTGCACATCGCATTCACAGTTTTCTGCAGTACAGTCTGCTCTTTTTTCATGTAAATAAGTATGATGAGAACAGGAAAAATCCCTGCAATCAACGAGTAAAAGCTTGAGGTTTTTGAGGATGTCAATGTTCAGTGTTCAATGTTCATTCTTCCCCTTAACAAATATCAACAGCTCAGCTATTTTATTTTACATGAAGAATTCAATCAGTAAGTCAACGGTATAGAGATCCATACTGTATAATGTCTGCTTGCTAAACTTGTACTTGTATGTGAAGAGACACGGTATGGATTATGGATTGGAGGATGAAAATAACAACAAAAGTCTCGTCAAGTACACGACAATGACCCGCTACTAGACTGCTGCTGATTCTGATTCTGATTCTGATGCTGATTTTCAAGCGACTGGATTCTTTCCACAGCATGCTTCATTTCATCACCATGATCACCCGTATCTTTGCATGTACTTTCCAAGTTTAGCTACACCATACATACACACTCTTTTACATAATATTCAACCTTCTTTTGCTCTATTATGTTTGTTTTATTCCTCGTAAATTTTTTCCTGTTATAAAATTTTATAGAGAGACGTATCACTAGAAATTTCGGCAAAAGATAAAAGATAAGATAAGATGAGCATCTGTATAGAGTAAAGAGCATAGAGTATAGAATATAGAATATATAATATAGAATATGGAACAATGCACTTGAACAATAGCTTTGTCGCGGTTACTTTTTGAGATTTGAGATTTGAGATGGAATGCTGACTCTGAGTTTGAGTCTACTGTCTAATCTCATTCACTCACTCATCCATTCCAAAATTTTCATACATAATTTGAGCACAGATTTTCTGTTATGAATTTTCCATGCTTTAAATTTCCTTTGTCATAGACTTCTTGTCTCTCCTTTCAAGATTTTTAAAGACTTGCATTTACTGTTTACAGTGCATTTTTTGTCACTTTATGCATTTTTTTTACAGATACTGAAATTTTACTGTTACGTCAACTCTTTTCATTTGCATATATTATGTATACTTAATATTCTATGAGACTTGAGACTTGTGATTATTATTGTACTTTAGTTTCGGTTTTGGTTTTTTTACATACCTGTATACTGTATAGTGTACTTTTATTCTATATATTGTGTAGGAAAAACAGCTGAAAGCTAAAATTGGTGAGTTGTACAACGTACAATAGTATATTATGCGTCAGGTATGTTACAGACTACAGACTACAGACAAGAGTCAAAACTATAAACATAATAATAATCTATACGTGCGCACCTAAAATCTAGAACCTAGACCCAAGAACCCAGAACCACGACTTTCAACAAGGTCATAGAATTGAAAATAATAATAATTGTTTCTCCTAAACTCTCGCTCCTTTATTTATTATTAGCCATTATTTGTGAATTACCAATGACCACTAGCAAATCGCACACCACTCCACACCATACCATACCACACAACATAACACAACACCAAACAAAGAAAAGGATCAATTACCCATTTGGAAAATTGAGCGGTTTGTTTTGTTGCATACTACATTTTACTGCATCGTACACAATACTAATACAATACACTAAAATACACACATGCCCCTACCACAAACTCAGATTTTGTCCTTGTATTTTTATTTTCCACTGTTTTATGCCATATTGCGACATTTTTGTTGTCATTGTACATTGTACATATTTGAGATTTGAGATGTAAGTGCTAAATAAACTCAAAGCTGTTTCAAACTGCGAGTCCAACAACATAAATCCATACACACATATTTATTGTATGTGGTACATGGTATGTTGGACGAAGGAACGTGTGACATGTGACATGCGGACTCATCAGAGTCATTTTACATATAAAATGATTCACAAAGCAACTTGTACAGATTCAAAATCCATAGTTTTCCAAAAATCAGAGGAAATGAGCTTCTCTCTTCCGCTTTGACTAGTACAGTCTATGTAGTATGTAGTTGTTCTAGTTTTTGAAGCTCATCTTGGAAAATGTAAAATGTACAATAAAAGTACTATTTGTCATTTGCTTATTAGATATTTTGTCCATACTTGCACATATGCGTGCAGTGTACAGATTGAGAATCGCGAATCGTGAATTGACAGGTGTATAAAATTGGGAATTGGGAATACAAATGTATTTTTACGATGACCAGATGGAGTACAAAAATAAAATTGCTTTGTATTTGCCCATCCTCATGTGCATTGTATGTTTCACCAGTATTAGTGGAGCATCAAAAATGAGCAAAGTCTAAGCTACTTTATAGAAGGCTTACAAAATGGAAACTTGGACATTGTGCGTATTTCTATTTTATGCATTACAGACTAAAAAAATGGATGTTGACGCTTTAACGTTGATTTTGGTTTTGGTTTTGGTTTTGGATTTTGATGTGTGCGTTCTGCGTAATTCCGATACGATAGTTACATTTTACATTTGATAATGTATAATTGCAATATCTTCCTCTCATCTCTCATCAATTGACTCATTGACATGCAGTCATTCGTCTATAATGTATATTCTCACAAAAACTAATAAAGTTTCATGGAAAATGCAGTAGTTTTTTTTAGTTACCATTTGCTTTTCAACATTTTCAAAGGTCCTTTTATTTACACACATGGTACTTTTGTTTTTGTCAAGATGATGAAATAACCATGTTTTTTGATAGATTAGATTTTTCAAAGTGATCCAAAATTACACTCATCTTCTATCTTTTTACACCAATTCAAATTTCAATGGATTGATCAAATGATCCATGGTCAAACACGTGTATTTTTTAACTTTTTTTGCAAGTTTCAAGTATATTATTTGCAGCAAAAATGTGTACATTGTTATACATTCTGTACATCAACTACACTGAATTAAATATCACCATGCAAATTTTGTGATACACATTTTGTACGTGAGTCGTAAAACATGTGTAAAGAAGCATGAAGGTGAGACCTGAATCTACACAATACATATGTTGATATTGAATATTGAATGTGTGCATGAGGATGGAGGATTATCCCTGTTTTATCCTACATCCTCCATTACTTATACAGAACACAGAACAGAAAATGAAGAGTGGATGAAATGGTCAGTATTATAGTTCTGTGTGCCAAACGGAGGATGCTAGAACGAAGACATACAATAAATACAATAGGAATACATATTATTATGCATAATACCTGCATGCATAATACATGAATCATGAAAAAAAAACCTGCGGTGTACATGATATTATGTATACTGTATACTGTATACTTCAGTGTTATCT
Source organism: Sminthurinus signatus (assembly GCA_019776565.1). Classification (NCBI taxonomy): domain Eukaryota; kingdom Metazoa; phylum Arthropoda; class Collembola; order Symphypleona; family Katiannidae; genus Sminthurinus; species Sminthurinus signatus. The sequence continues at coordinate 7,986 of JABASP010003712.1, forward strand.
TCTAAAGATAAGCTGTTTCTGCGAGTGCCTCGGGTCAAATGGGATTAACTACCATCCAATCCACTATCCACATACACTACCACTGTCCATCCCCAATCCAGAATTCAAGAACCCAGCTCATGCAGAAAAATATAAAGACACTTGCATAAAGAATTCTCCATGATTCCTTTTCTCTCTCCCTCTCTCTCTCTCTCTCTCTCTCGATGTGCACAACTCACAAGAAAAACTACATTACGTAAGTAGAAGTTAGCAACTGGTATAACAGAAGAAGAAGAAGAAGAAGATGATGAGGAGCAGGAGGAGAGTGATGGAGAAGAGAGTGCAGAATCAACAAAAAAAGCTATCCATAGATATTTTTTCTTCTACATGTACATTGTACATTGTACATAAATATATATATACATGGTTCTGCAGCAAAGATTAATCTTACCTTGAGGAAAACCAGATGATAATAATGATGATGGAGAATGCAGAGACTATTATGCAAAGTGTAAAGAATAGTAAAGATGCTTACTACACAATACACAATATATACAATGTACAACTGTACATATGCTCATAATACATCATATTAGTACACGTTTTGCTCTGTGGGAATGGAGAGGAGCAAAAGCAGGAGAATCCGATACAAACTTGCTTCTTTTTATGTTTAGTAATAAATTGCATATTTCTGCAGTATAAAACATCAAACTGCAAATACAAAATACACTATACATGCCACTATTTTAATGGTGATGACGATGGTATTACTAATATTATAGCTATTGTAAGGAAAGTATTGTCATTGCCATTATTGCAATACAAAATACAAGGAGTCTTCTACGTGTATATCTATAGGTGATATAATACAACAATGATAAAACCAACATCGCTTGCATCGTCTTCTTTTTCAAATACATATTATTATGATTTGATATTGAAAATACTTTGTATCTATTATCTATTGAGAGAAAAAAATAAACTTGGAAGTCAAAGTCATCCAAAGAGAATTGTGTGTACATTTTGCATTGTACATTTATATTTTACTTACAGCTTACAGAGTTTAGAATCCATATTTTCAAGTATTAAACATTAAATACTGTGGATTTCCTTTGTACTTTGTAACAATATATTTGTTAGCTGGCAACTTGCAACCGCGTGTGTAAAATCCAAGCTAAATACTGTATAAAGGTTTATTCCAAGGAATTTCTCACACATAGAAAACATGAAATAAAACAAACTACAGAAAGACAGAAAGTACAACAACGACAATGGCTGTACCAATGGAAATTTTGCACATTGTATACTATTACGTATTATATTTTATGTTGAAAATTACTTAAAGTTCTACCAAAGAAATTTCATGTTTTGACTTTGTAAGTGAGAAAATATTTTTCAAGGGAAAAATGAGGAAATTCTTTTTCCATTCTTACAATTGTTAGTATCGAGTTTTGGCTTTGGCTTTGACTTTCAGCCAAATCCATGTAAATGTATCGTAAATTGTAAATATATATGGTACTATTACTATTGTTTTTAAATTTTATGACAGCAACACAAGAATTTTTTGCTTGTACTATTTTTTCTGTTGACTAGCATAAATTTTTAGCGGATTTTCCTCATCATGTCAAGCCGTCAAGCCGACAAGTCAAGTCAAGTCCAAGGAAACAACTTTGAAATCGATATAAATACTTCCAGATATGACAATTTAATCTTGATAGTGATCAAGATGGATTATCTAATAAAACAAAAAATATGTATGCATAAAATAATAAATAGTGTTTGATTCATCATTCGCATATACATATACAAGTTTTAATCTGACTTTAAAATCACAGTCTATTTTTAACAAATATTTCTTCTGACACTTTTCATTTTTTCGTAATTCAGAATTACGATATTTTGAAGTTTGAAATTGGAAGAATAATAATAACAAGTTTGCAAAACTGTAGATTTTGTAGATGCTTTTTGAGCATGACAAGGACAAAGATGGACGAGGCTCATAAGTCAAATTTTATAATGCTCTAGTTTTACTTCTCCATCTTTTAGTTCCCATTCCTCGTTGCTCATTTTATGAATTCAAAATTATGACAAAGAGAGTGAGAGGAAATTGGAGAAGTGTGGTAAATTATTATTTGGATTTGGAAAAAAAATTCTCATTCCGTTCCACTTTTTCCATTCTGCTTGTTTTTTTCACTTTGGATTTGGGTTCAGAAGAAGCAAAGGTAAAGAAAGAAAACTATTCTATTTTTCATCATCAACTTGTCTACTTCTTGTCCTGGCCTAGGTAATACTTGAGATTTGAGATTGTTAATTTGCCTAACTTGTAAATTCTATATGATTTCTCCCTCTTCCTCCGGAATTTAATTAAAAAATACATGGATGTTCCAAGTTCCAATGTTCCAAGAAAGGAAATGTATTCAATCTTCCACATTCAACATTCAACAGCATGAACTAAATGTTCCTCACCAGTCACAACTCACAACTCACAATACCCATTACTTACACGTTCCTCTACCTAAATTTGTAGGGTTTGGGATTTCAGGTTGTAGATTCTAGATTCTATAGTGATTTTAAATCCCTTAAGAATTGTCAAAATTCTACAGAATTCTAAATTTCCTAAATCCACGGTATGATAACATATAAATGCAAACATGTACAAGTTCATAGTTCATACAGAAGCTGCACAAGTCAATATGTACTTGTGGAATCTGACAATTGAACCCTTAACCCTGAATTCGAATACGAATATAAAACCAACCGAAGGTGATTTTCAATCTAAATTTTGTAGCTCATTGTCTAAATTTTGTTCCTGTTCTTATATTTATATAACTATATACACGCACAAAATACGTAGACATGTGTAATGTGTAATGTGTACTTTTTTGGTGTAAAGTTTTGCTTCAAAAAATGGCAAAATTGTACATTGTAAATTGTAGGGAAGGAACTAGAAAAACAGAGAAAGATGTGTGTTTTTCCTTTTCCGTTTTCATTCCAAATATACTTTAAATACTTCTATTTTGGCTTGAGATCTGAACCGGCTGGAAGTTTTGAGGCTGCCAGTTCCTCCATTCTTTATTTTCTTTTAGTTGTGTGTATATTTTAGAGCTGATTAAGTGCATGTTCACATCCAGTAGATATACAGTTAAATATAGGAACTAAATACACAATACAGTATCTACAGACTGGAGGAAGAATGGAAGCAAGCACATGGTTGATGATATACATGATTTTCTCTCTACTCTCTACCCATTCCTCCCCGCTATCATCATCATTATTATTATTACTATTATTATTATTATCATGACTACTCTTGCTACTGGTACTGGAAATAGTACTACTGACACTGGCACTGGTAAAGCTTGACTACCAAATAGGAATCTTTGTGGAATGAGAAAAATGCAATTTAATTAATTACGCTTCGGGATAAATGAGCAGGAACAACTCCCGTGTTTTAATTCTCTTCCGTCTGTAATTAGTATATATATATATATGTAAGTATGAGCTTCTACTATTTTTCCCTCGGTATTCTATATAAAGTTATACACATCAGCACGATGTGTCCTATCCTAACTCTTTCCTTCTCTTTAAGTACATGTATATTTCCTACACACTATACATTATACATTATACAGCCTCTTTCTATTGTCATTTCCCCTTGTAACTTGTAATATCCCTTCGTATTTAATTTTGTTGCTATTTTACTTTTACTTTTACTTTCCTAGAATCCAGAGGCCAGAATCCGAGTTTCAGAGTATTTCTAGTTTTCTACTTTCTTCCACAAGTTTGACGTTCAGCCTCTTTTTATCTCATTCTCATTTCATAATATTCCCGTATTCTGTATTCATTCAAGTTCAATATCCGGAACAAAATGAAAAATTAACATGGTTGGAAAACGGGAGAGTATAGTCAGATCAAAACGGAAGTTTAAATTGTAATTACTCAAAAACTTGAAAATGGAACAATAATAATAATTAATTACATCCTCCATTTTATATTTTATCCATGATTACAGTTGCACTATTCAAAAATTTACTATTTTTACAGACAATACATTTTTAATTTCTACTTAAAAAAAGAGTATCATGGTATTTTCCATTGATAGTTGTCCCTCCTTATTTTTTTTCTATCTCTTTCCTTTGGTTCTGAAACTTAAAAAATTAAAATCTCTCTAGCTTCCGATGTATATATATAGAATATGAAACTAGTGAATACGAATAGGAACTAAACATGTATAGGAAATAGGAACATAGTGTAAATAATAATTTCTGTAATATATATTATGAAACAGAACATGTATAATCTATACACTATCGTTTTCTATGCACTATGGATATTCTATGTAGAACAATGACACACAAGTTAAACAGAGAATTACATAAAACAGCTTGTTTCTTCTTTCCAAACAACTTTAGTTTTCTTTCCTTCTGTTGGAGCTTGGAGCAAGGCTCCGTTGCGTATTAAACACAGTATTAGTATTACTCCTATTCTGCAAGAAGATGACAAAGCAGAAGATGAAAACTGAGAAAAAGAGCAGAACCCGACTATATCTCACTATTTGTGTACAAATCCTGAATCTCCGGACTACTGGTTTTCTATTTTCTATGTAGATAAAAAGAATAGATGTAAGAGATATACATAGGTATAAATATATACAGAATACAGATATTTCAAGCTTTAGATCAAGTGAGTGATATTCTCTCTCTTTCCTCTTTCCTAGTAAATACTAAATACTAAATACATGGTATAACCAAGAAGAATTCAAACTTTTGGTGATGGTGTTATATTGTGTGGTCTAGTATCTATCTATCTATCTGGTACTCGGTGCTCAGTTCACGGTTCTTGGTGTGAGTAGCAGCAGTGAGAGTTTGTACCGGGTAAC
>JABASP010003713.1:0-12835 GCA_019776565.1 Sminthurinus signatus
TCCTCCCCATTTCTCCCCACCAGCATCATGCCCGATTTCGGGTTGAAATCCTATGTTAAAGCCCATGTTAACTTTGGGTCAGCTGAGCGACCTCTAAACCGAATCCCAGCGGGTTTCTTTTTTTAGAGGTGAGTCTCTACATCAAAAGGAACGATATGACGGGGTGAGACTTTGAATTTCTCGTACTTTTGGTTTTTTGGCGAATGCTAATGTACATGTAGTTGATAGTTGGTTGAAGGTAGTTGAAGGTACTGCTTCCTGGACCTTGGTTTTATAACCTCTAGTTGCTAGCATGACATTATTATGAAGACCTCACCACTCACTCTTCCTCAAGTTCGATTGAACTCCTACTCACACCTCACACTTCATTTATTTACAGTATATTTTACCTTTTATAGATACCTCCTTATTTTATTTCATCAGACCACATCATCATCATCATCATAATCATCATCCTGCATGAAAATTCTATAAGGTGAAATTTAAAATGGGTTTATAATAAATAATAAGCTTGTTCCTTAGAAATATTTTAAACTTGAATTGGAAAAAATGCTGAGAAGTGTGAGAATTCAACTGTTGCAATTCACAGTTCATATTTAACAATACAGTGGCAGTATCAAGAGAAGTCAAGAATATCTTTTTATTTTCCATTCTCCATCATTCATGAATCATGAAGTTGTAGCTCCTTTAAGAATTGATGGTTGAGGTGATTCTTTATTCTGTAGTTGCATTGCCTTATTATTCCTGATTTTCACAGTCTCTAGGACATTTACACTTTTTCTACAATCGATCATCAAATTCTTGATAAAAACTTGAAAAAATTCTTTTTAATGAAAATTATTACGACGTAATAACAAATAAAGCTCTTATATTTGATATTTAACATTTAAGTTCATGCTGTAAATAGATTATAGATAGCGGTTAGTTCACTGCATTTAAACTACATGGAAAAAGATGGTGTTGAACAAGGCGTTTGTAGGTTGTAGTTTTATATTCAATGTATTTCACCTTCCACCGTTTAAAATTCGGAATCTTGATCTGATCTGATGTGATTGAACATTGAACGAGAACAAGAAGAAATAAGAGGAAATCTGACCAACGAGTTGAGAGTTTCTTAGGATCTTCCCGATGCCTTCTTTTTCTATTTATACTTAAAACATACACGTATCTTCTGTATACAGTCGACGCAGTGCACATATGAACTTTAGATTGTAGTACAGAGGAAAAGCCGATATGAAATGGTCTTAAATGGGGAAAAAGGAATCCCTGAGGAAAACCGATGGATCAATTTCTCAAAGAACCCTCTTCTTATTTTTCTCATCAGTGGTCTCTTTTCTCTTCACTCTTTCCATGCGTTTCTTCATCTTTCTTCATTCATCTTGAATTGAATTGACTCGACTTGACATGACATGACGTGACGTGACGACAGAAAAATCGGAACAACGAACAATCTGCCAGTATCAAGTCAATCCAACATCCAACATCCAACTAGATACTTTTGTGTTTTGTATTCTCCTTTTTTTTACATTTCATGTATGAACAGTGAACAGTCAATAGCTAATAAAACCTCAATGATTTTATATATACAGATATATTGTACATACTACATACGATGCCGAGTACGTCAAAGTATTTCCTATCAAATTTCTCTAGACTTTAGACACTAGAAACTAGAATCTAGACCCAAGACTCCAGGCAAAAGGCTGAACGTTCAGTTTTCAGTTTTCATCCCCAGCGTCTTCAATTCAATATTACTCCCGATTTATTTATACTTGCATTGTATTATGTATGACGTTGTGCCGTGGATATTTCCAGAAAAGTATAAAGTAAAGATGTACTCCTAGCACCAAGTAAATCGTATAACACATCCTAGTTTTACATGTTCTTTCTGTCTTATAGATACGACTTTGGTTTTGTGGCGAAGAAGAAGCAGAAGAAGAAGAGGAAAGATTTGAATAGAAGATTGAGTATAGAATTTCCTTTTGCCTTTTGTGCATTCTCTGATCTCTGAGAGAGGACTGCTGTGATGACTGATGACATTCTCATTATTATCTCAAATTTATAAATAGTAAAACTATAGGTATACGATACGACATACGAGACGCATTACGCTTTAAGCTCCACTGAACTTTTGACTGTACACGTTTAAGTGATGTGCCCACACCTCAACTCTTGCTTTTATCGCCCTTTCTTCACACATTAAAAAAAAAGAAAAAAGAAACTAAAGTCACAAACAGAGAGAGTCACATGTGAGGGCGGACAGAGAAATCAAAGTCGAAATCGGATCGGTCCTCTATCTTTTTATATATTCTACTTCCAAACTCCAAACTCCATCATGTGATATCAAATGTCTAACAACTAATATCTAAAAAAAACAAGAGAGAATAACAAGGTTGTCCAACTCAAAACGTAATGGTTACTGAATAACGAGTCATTTTATTCATGTCGGGAGGAGAAAGAGTAAACAGAAGAGAAAAGTTGTTCAGTGTTCAGTATTAGTCATCGCGATGATAGTTTTACTAGTATTAACAGGATTTACATAATTTGTTGTAAAACATTCAACCTTTTAAGTAGACATGATAGGATATTGAATCAGACATGGAATATTTCTAGAAAACACCCGGACTCATTCATTTCAATTTTCAATAAGTGTGTAATCTGCTATTGTACATGATACACATCAAAATATACATATTACATATTGCATTGAAGAATTGTGGTTGGGTTGCACATTGAAATGCACATAACACGCAAATTTCTATCTTTTCCTAGTTTCTAGATACAAAAAGTATCATCATTATCAAGCAAAGTGGTAGTGGTGTTGCGTGCAGTGCCATTTACGGATACACGTATATTACAAATAGGCAAAGTCGGGGATCAGGGAGTAAAAGAAGAGGAATTTTTAGAGAGGGAAATGAAATTTTCGGTGGAATGTAATTTGTTGTGGTTTTCTGTTTCCGTCTGAATCCGAATCGGAATCCGCGTTTAATACAAGAAATACAATGTACAACGTACAAGCAATAAGTAGACATTTCAGTAAACTGTAAACTGTACATTGTACACTACACACAGTATCTCAATTCTAGATTCTAGATTCGTGGTATATCGTGTATCGTGTGTCACTGACAATTCGGGATTCTCAGCTCGTCCGCATGATTTAACACGGACACGGCAATTTCCATCCCGTGCATTTACTTTCCTTTTCCTTTTTGTGATTACTTTCTGTCCAAAGTCTAACCAAAAATGTCCAAAAGTCAAAGTCAAAGTCCAGGCTGACGCCAGAGAACAATCAAAGTGAATAGATACGTGTAAGTACGATATATCACATATCACATATAAAGTATTCTTATATGGATGTGTAATGTGTAAAATGTGTAGGCTCGTTTATTTTACCGCTTATCCAACTTATTGACTTTTCTACGTATAAAATGTAGAATGTGGATACTTGTGCAGTTTTGCACATAGCACATATAAGATAGACAGAAGAGGAGGAGAAAGGTCTACGGTGGATTGTGGATTATGGACATGAGGCATTAGATATTAGACATTTTCTGGTTGACCTCTGTCTTGTTTCACTCACTCTCTCCATTATTGAGTCAGACAGAGGAAAAGAGAAACAGTCAACAGTCAGAAAGGAAGACGAATAAAATACAGAATATAGAATACACAGTACACAGAGTATCCAGATTCAAAATGTTCTGTTCTGCTCACTTTTCACATTATTAGATATTAGATAGATACCTTTGCTTTGTGAAATTGGGAGCTGAGAACTTTGAGCTGTTTCCTCTTGAGCTTGACTCGACATCTTTTTTCTTGTCTTTTTTTCTTCTTTAATTTTAGGTCGGAGAGCATTCATTTTGTCATGTTGGTTCCAACGACAATTCCACATTTGACATTGCCATTGCACATACATAGAAGACAGTAGACAGTATTGAATATTGAATTCAGAGAAGTAGATACAAATTCTATGCTGTACAATGTACAACTTATAAGTATTGTGAAAACACTATACATACACATAACAAGGGTAAAAAAGCAATAATCTATTATTAAGAAGGCGGTATTTTGTCATGGTTTGGTGTTCTTGTCAATCCTCAAACCAAAACCAAAACCAAAAAAACCCCCAGAAAACCAGAAATGAGACTATGGAGGCTCCAGACTTTAAAGGCAAATGACAACGGCAACGACAACGACAACGACAAGAGAAGGAGAAGGAAAAGGAGAAGAGTCGGTCACGTTTGTATTTGTCCTTTGTCCATTGTGGTCAACGTGTATCACGGAATGTGTGTGTTGTCTGTCACTTTCCTTTATACTTTGTACTTTTAGTTGCTACTCCCTCACGACATTTTCAATTTTACTACAAGTCTACAAGTTTCAAGATGATGGACGATGAACGGAATAAAAGAATAAAATGAACTGATGAAAAAAATGTATAGAAAAGTCACACAACAAATAAATATACAATTTTGGCCTTTTTGTAATTGTACAGTATACTTTTTTATCCATACTTTTATACATTATACTGAAAACTGTGTTATTCTACCTATTCACTGGAACACAAAATTTATAAAATTATGAACCACCATATAAAATTATGCAGCTTTTATTTTTTACTTTTACTCTTCATATCATGTTCAAAAAGGTACAGAGGAGATGACAGAAAATTAAGGATTTAATACTAAAATTCTCTAATAATCCACGCCTCATCGTAAATAATGAAATGGCCATGTTCCTCTGATATTTATTGTATAATACACATGATAATTATGCACAACAACAAGAAAATGACGACAGCATGAACATTGAACATGACTAGAAGAGCATAAAATAAAAGCCTGCTGCTGCTGCATAATATGTTGTACATCATAAACACTAAATGTGCTTCTTGTGCAGTAGATTACTGATAGTTGCTCATTGCTCATGTTCATGATTATGATTATGATGACGACAAGTTTTTTATGAGCTAATATTTTGATTCAAGCGTAATATAATATAAAATATAATACAATGTAAAATGTAAGTAATATTCTTGTGTGTATGCAGAAAACGAACCGCCCTTCATTTTCCTTTACTACTCATGTGAGTAGTGAGTACATTATGCATTATGCATAATGCACTATGCACAGTACAGTAGTGGATGAGGAATGAAAAAAGACCATTGCACAGTGAGTGGAGAGCCGTTTACATTTAATTTTTGACAACAGTGAAAAGTGACAGTGCGGTTTTGTTCTGTTCTGTTTGGTTTGTTTGTTGGATAAAGGTGTACATTGTACATTGTATACAAGTATAGCGTATGGAAACAACAACAAAAATCTAGTCACTCCAGCTCAGCTCCAATCGAGAATCCAGAATCGAGAATTGAGCTAACGTGATTCCAAGATTTCAGAACAGTGCGAGTATAGAAAACAGTGAATGTAGAATGTAGAAACAATCTTGTCATTAAAAGACTATCAACTATCTCAACTACCGCAGCAAATGCTGAAATTCTCTCTCAAGTATCAAATCTCAAGTCTTAAGTTGCCTTGTGCTGCCGACAAAGTCCATTTTGCTCACCACTCACCACCATCAACATCGTACATTTGACTACACATTACACATCTTACTTTTTCCTAGACAGACAAAAGACACAACAGTGATACAATGTAGAATGTACAGTGTAGAATGGGCTCTGCACGTAAGTACTTACTTGGTTGTAGCAAGTTGTAGTGCATAAATAATATTCTCTGTGTGTTACATCATGAAACAAAATGATGGCGGCGGTCCCTTTTTACACAGCAGACGACTATAAAGAAACAAAATATGAGGAGTGTCACTTGTACTTTTTCCAACTGTGTACAATGTACATTAGAATGAACATACTATACAGCTATTCTCCAGGATCTTGAAGCTTGATAGTCGAAGGAAAGATGATATAATGTAATGTAATAAGTATGCACACTACTGCTGTGGTGACAGAAAACCTAGTAAAAGCTTGAAACAAAATAGTTCACATTTTATAGTTGTCTATCAATTATCAATATTTGTATATCTTTTTCCAGCATGTTTTTTAGTTTTTGAGTTTTGATAAAAGTCAATTAAATTAAAGGCGGTTGTTCAAATCTTTAGTTGTAATATTGTAATATATGATACATATGTGTTCAAAATATTCAAAGTATTCAAAATTCAGAGCATCATTGTACTTTGTTATAGTATGAAAAAGATGGAGACAAGGAATTTGAGTATGATTGTATATGAATAAGAGTTATTAGAGTATTTGGATAGGCGCGTCCTGTTTTTGATCTGGTTTCTGGATCTTAATTTGAGAAATCCACCTCCTGCGCTGCTTAGTTTTAGCTTCCAGCTTCCAGCTTCCGACAATCAAAACTCACAAGTTATACTATATACTACACAACAATAGTTTCTGCGTACTCCTGATTTTTTATCATAATGATGATTAAATACAACAATCTTGCTACATCTTCCGTACTCCTGTCTTCATATTTTATCTATATCTACGTTTCTTTTTATAATAATATAATCAAAAGTTACATAATACGACTATATTTTATGTAAAATTCTTAAAAGTGCCTATAAAAGTACTTGTCAAATTCGTACATATGTATTTTATTTATTCATTCATTATTGTTTTACTTATTTATTTATTTATGAGGACCCTCTCGTCTTTTTCTTGGTGGTGGTTCGTTCTTCCTTCTTTTCATAGGTTATTTAGTCAGTCGGAGTTGGATCTTATGGCACAGGGAAAGGGCTCATGAGGTTCATGTTCATGTTCATGTTCAAGTTCATGTTCAAGTTCATCAAGTTTATGTAGTCTGTATGATACACAATCATTACTTTGTACGTCGGTATAATATATTACGTTTATATGCATACATATTTTAGCTTTTTTGTGGCTCCTTGAATATAATATAATATGTAAACGTGTGGGATTAAGGGCTCATAAAAGACCGGGGCCCTTTTCTTGAATCATAACAATAACATGGGATTTTAAATAGTGAATAGTACATGCGAGTCTCGTTATATTTACTTTTACTGTACAATGTAAGATCTACCGTCAACTGCAGAGGCCAGAGACACTGCACCCGAATCCACATAAAAATCCGAACCAGTGTCAGAAGAAGAACTTGATGAATCAATGATGCACTCATTTTGATGACGTAATTCTCCATTTGTATAAACTTGTTTGAATACAGAATTCGGAATTCGGAAAAAGTAACCAAGAAGAGAAAAGGGAAAAGGGTAAATACACGAGGAAATGGCGATAATGCGGATGCAGACAGCGAGAAGAGATAATCTCAATCTATTTTTCCATGATAATGTTCTTCATGAATAATGAATACATAAAGAAGACAAGAGTAGAGAAAGAAGAAGATATTGCATGGATTAGACCTCCATGAGAAGGAATAAGAGGAATATGAAGATACATAATACTTGATGTACCTATAAATAAAGGGCTAAAACGGGATAGTATGTAAAATGTAAAATGTAGAAAGTAGAATGCAGATAGATAAATAGATAGTTTGATAGAAGAATGGAAGGCTGAAGAGACAGAAGGAGGGATTCTCCTTCGTCTGGATACCTCTTCACTGCATAACATTGGATACATAATTATAAAATTCCTACGGGGGGCTACTAGCAAAGTCGTCGGTTTCTTTTGAAGAATCTGTCTTCAAAAAAGTCGTTATTCACCTGCTGGCACTTGTATGCATCAATATTAGTATCAATCCATGCATAATAGTTAATAGTATAGTCATAACACATGTGTAGACTGCACAGACAAACTTTATGCTATATATTGTGTATTGTGTGCTCAGTTCAGTTCAATCCGTTCAGTTCAAGTGGAATGGATTGGGTAGCGGACAATGTCATTTCATATTTACCCAAGGCTCGTCCTCATCTATCCTGCCGTGAAACTACCATTTCTCCTGTCTCTCCATAAACTCAAAGCCAAACTCCAACTAGTAACTAGTAACTAGCTATCTTTCCAATTTCCAATACACGACAAATGTAAAATGTGTAACGCATAATATTGTAACAAACAAACAACAAACAGCCAACAACAGACAAGAGACAAGCCTATCCTATCCTATCTATCTATAATATGACACATGATGCAATAATAATGTAAAATGTAATACATCTCCTATAAAGTATAAAGTGCAGCCTCCTCTTTTTATATACTCTTTCCTCTTTACAAATAAATTCATGATGTTTGTGTGTGTGCTGTTTATTGTCATACTCTTTTGTAGCTCTCCATGCTCTCTTTGTATTAGTACTATATAATATTGTGTAGATAGTAGATAGATGATAACTATAGTTGGATGATCTTGATCTTGATTCTCTGCATGTGTCTTGTGTGTTTCTGACTCCCTTCAAATCTCTTTTCTCTTTTATCAACCACTTCTCTCTCCTCTCTTTACTCTTTACTCTTTACCCGTCACAGTTAGCACGCCCAACTCGCCAAAATCCTCGAGTTTACATTTGTCAAGTTGAATCTTCTTCACTCATTCAATTCTTCCACTTCTATGATTCTGCATTCTACATTATGTATTATGTATTTTGTGCATATCCACAAGCACGTATTTTATTTCAAATGTTATTTTTTTATATCATGTTGTATACAATTTATTTAATACATCATTTTGTTTTAGCATTCAATTTCGTCTTTTATTTTTTATTATATCACCTCTACTTTTTTACACTGTCGACTCTCTTGTTTTCCCCAGTTCTCACTCCTCTCGGTCATATTTTAGACACTCATCTTTTTATTTATAAGGTGGACAGTGGACAGTGGACAGGTTCAAAAAATACATGATTTGTCTTTGCTTTTTGCAAAGGTCAAAGTTAGTTTTTATTCATACTTCATACTTCATGTGGTGCTTGCACCGTCGTCTATTGACAGTAAAAAAATTGGCGAATGGAGAGTGGGTGTGTAATGATGTATTGTAATTGTAATGTCTCTTACACATACATGATCTTGATCTTGAATCTTGAGAGGTGAGTGTTTTGGTAAGGTGAATAGTTTAATCCGAGTTGGACAGTGGATGCCGCCTTTAGAAAAAAAGGAAAAAGTATTTATTTACTACTTATTCACTTGGGACTTGAGACTTTTAGAAAGAACTGAATGTCAAAACAAAATCATTAAATTAGAGGGATGAGTTGTATGACTAATTCATAATTGAGCTATATACGTATAAGTGATTGTGCTCCTTGGCTCGTTGGGAGTTTTAGAGAATTTAGAGAAATGGTCAAACATTAAATAATATTATAATGCATACATGAATTATGAATTATGGATAATAAAAATATTCAATGGTAAATGGTGAATGGTAAATGATATGAAGAGGATTTTGTAAATCGACTAATAACAAATAACAATCATAACAATGCACTTAAATTTACATGCTACGTAGTATTGAGTACATAATATACAAAGTACATATCGTAACAAGCTGCCGACTCGTCAATGAGGATTTAGAGAGGAAGAAAGGAAGACTCGTCGCCATGATTTTGTCGTCATCGTCATCGGTATCCGCATCGCCGTCTTCATCCTCATCTTAATCGTCATCTTCAGCTTGTTTCCTGCTTTTCAAGTGTATAGCTGTACAAATCCCCAGTTTGTATTACTAATGAAAGGAGAATGACGAGTATGAGTTTGAGTGTGTGTTGTGTGTTATGCGTTATGTATGCCGTCCGTAATTGTACATTGTACATCTATAGTGTATTGGAATGACTGGATACTGGATGCTGGATAAATTGTGTTTTGTTGTTGAGGTTAGAGTTTAGACTAATGAAGACGCGTGTCGTCGCCTCTTTTCTTTTCTCCTCTCTCATTTTCACATTGTGTGTCTTACTACACTTATTTTCTACTCGGTAGTTATTTGTACTGTACTGTGTACTGTATGTATTTGACCATTAACAAAAAGGGTCTATTGAGAATTGAAAATTGAAAGGAAAAGCAAAAAGAAGGGCTAACTATATTATGTATTATGTACAATACCTACGTCTTATTTACAAAGGGAGCGCCCTTTTTTCGCCTTCGTCCATCCATGTCCAGCGTCCAGTATCCAGTATCCAGACGTTTGAAGGAGCTAAAGAGCGGTCCTTTTACCAGGATTATTTTACTACGAATACAAATGAAAGTACGAATACGAATACGACTACTACTTGTACTTTTTGTACTTGTGAGTATTACTGACGAGAACAACTCGAGCATCAAGTAGACAACAAAGGTGGATTTTCATAAGCTCTCTACTCGTATCTCCATCCTCTTGAGTTTTCCAAGTTCCATGTTCTTGCAAAGGGGAAAGAGTAAAGATTCCTTCATGTATGATGTAAAAAGTATCTTGTATCTTGTAGTATCTGCAATGCACAATGTACAATGTACAGAGAGGATGAATTGTAAATTGTAAATTATAATGTACACTGATGCTGTATTATATTATATTGTATTATTGTTGTCCAGTCATAATAATAATAATGATAATAATAATGGAGAAAAGAAGCTGAAGCTGAAGGAGGGAACCTTAATACGACACTGTCGGAGTCTTATTATTCTCTCATGCAGTTAATCAGACAAGCCGAGTTTTTATTAACAACTTGTTCCTAGCTTCTGGCATTTATCCTTTATCCTGATCCATCTTATATCTTATACAACAACTACATATTGTATAATATTATTATGTAGTAACTAGTAACTAGTATTTCTATTCTACTTCTCTGCTCCTTTTCTTATACCTCCTTCAACCCTTCAACTCCCCATACATTTATATCATAATATATCTATGTGTGTCCAACTTATCAATATCAATCCTTCAACCCTCAAGTATGTACCTCTCTTTCCCTCCTTTTCTATCTCCCGGGTACTTCACCAGTTCTCTCTTAACTCGTAACCCACACTGATACACATTATACATATATTCACATTGCTGTTTATCCAACATTTATGCCATATAATTTTATATAAATGAAAATAAAAGATGCTAGATGATAGATAAGTATATAGAATATAGATGAAGCACGAAGGCATTTAAACATTCATTATAACATGTCTTGTATCTTGTATCTCTTATCCATTATCAATTACCATTTTATAAATTAATGAAACAACCCTCCTGGACCTTTCTTATTCAATTCTTACGTTTTCATACGTTTATATTTTTGTGGTAGATGTCTAGATTATAGTGCCTCAAAATGGTAAATAAATAATAGATCATATTTAATTTTGTTAAGGGATCATTTCTCAATGTAAAATCAATCGTCAATCGTCAAGAGTCATGGCTCAAGAGTTGAGTTTTGAGAAGCTTATTTTTTTCAAAGTCCCCAGTAACAATTGAAATAGATAGATAGATAGATAGGGTTTTATTCGATATAGGCAAACGCCCCTTCAAACATAAACTTTTACAAATTATTATAATTATAATAGTAGATTGTAGTATTACCACCTCTATAAAGAGGGGGGAGTCTGGCTTGAGTTCATTCTATGTCTTAGGCTACAACTACAGATTTCAGTTTAAATATTATTGTGTACATTCATTTCATAAAATTGTTAGAAAAATATTTTTAGGGGTGACAGTTTTACGTGTATGTCAGCACGCAAATGGCAAATAACAATTTATAAAATAAATAAATTTCTTTTTAGATATTTTGTAGTAATTTTTCAATGGTGAAGTAGCAATAAAAGAGAGAGATTGGCAAAAAGACAGACTCGGACAGTTAGTTGATCGTCAAACTGAATAGGATCGGAACATCAATCAGTCACAGCAGCATTGCTTCGAGGAAAATCCAGGGAACAGTATGGGGGTCCCGCATGAGAATATCATGAAGGCAGAATTCCACCCAATCCTTGAGTAACCATACTGTATAGAAAATCCTCTAGCCACTACTGTTTCCTAATGAGTCCTCTACCAGTCCAGAAGAGTCACTCCAGACAGCTTTGCCCGCAAGCCATCTCTCTCTAGGTCAGGAAAAAGAGTGTTGAAATTCTTCATTGATGATGTAGCGTTGAGTTGTAGTTGATATTATATTATTATTATTATACATTTAGTATTATGGCAAGACAGAATTGTGGCTATATTATTTTCGTTATACTAATAATCTAAATACATAAATTATACAAAGATATCTAAATATATTAAAATTTCACATTTCATACATATTTCAGTTTGATATATAAAAATTTGTCAGTGACAGTTTTACGTGTATGTCAGCACGCAATTGGCTTATAGCAAACTAAAAGAAATGTATATCTATGTATAAATATTCGATGTAGAGTATTCAAATTATAATTTTCAGATTTTAATATTTAGAATATCCAAGGTATTTAAGGAATGTTCATATTTAAATAGATAAGGAAAGTATTCTCGGCCTCTCTGTATATCGATGCTGCTGACTGAATCCGATTTACGTATACAACTCGTCTCCCGAACACTAGATCCCTCTATATTTCACTAATAAACTGATGTCCATGTATATGACTCCATTTTAAAGTTTTAATTGAACTGTTTTCAACAAGACAAGATGACCCAAAACACTATGATAATTATTGTCGATTGTTGCTTTGATTGTTGAGAACACCTGGTCGAGTAAAATTGAAGGAATGAGTATATACACCGTAGTTCTTTTTGTCAAAAGGAGGGACACCGATATTATGATTTTTTAACTGTTTATAAATTATAGATTTTAGATTATAGTGTAATTAACAAATTATATTTTGGTAGATAAATAGCCAACAATTAATAAGAACAATATCACATAACAATAAGCAGATTGTGTTGAAAATAAAATTAACAATAATGATATTATTAAAGTATTATAATATAATATTATACGCTATACT
>JABASP010003714.1:0-12814 GCA_019776565.1 Sminthurinus signatus
TTAACTAGGTATACACATAATGAACAATGAGTCTGAATACTTGGGAACAATTGTCGTCAGAGTTTGTTGAGGTTTCTAATGACTTATTAATGAGAGTTCAAGATTCAAGATTGATTTGGCACGTCTGTTATCCATGTCCTATGCACCATGCAGCATGTACGCAGGTGTGTGAATAAATGATAAATGTATGGAATTAAAATTGGGTAAATAACAGGTTACCGGAAACGGGTTTTGTGTGACTGACCACGACCACTGACGTCTATTTTTAGATAAGGGAAATTAGAATAAATGAATATGTGTAACTTTTACTGTCACAACTACCTAGAACCAAAAAGTTCTTTCTCTTTGGCAAGTTTAGTTCTAAGAACTCTTCCGATTAGAAAAGGATAGAAGAACAAATAAAATGGCTTTTCTTGAAAATTACTTGGGAAATTCTTTGTAAAATAAAAAAAATAAAAAATATGCATCTTCTATACTCTCATTATTATATTAGTGAAATATATATGCACCATTTTGATATTTTTGTGACATTATTAGAAAGCAATGAAAATTACATGAAATATCAGCCGAATATACCTTTTGGAAATAAATTCAATATAATTTCAACAGACGTTTTCCTCGTGTGTTTGAAATCTCTCGATATTACATATCGAGAGATATTTTACATATAAGTAAAATACTATGCATAAAAAATGTGTGTACGAACTATGACAAAGGAAGGAACATCATCCACATGTTGATCAACTAAATATGATATTAAAACCTGTTTTTAGTGTTACAATAATTTCTTTGAAAAAACAGCCTTTCATGGAAACATGAAGCTTACAGCCTTTTGAGGCATACTATATTATAGTAAAACTATAGGTCATGCACCATGAATAGATCATGCTTCATATAATTCATGGTATATGCTATATACTGCACTTTCAGTTTTAGCTTTACTTGTCACGAACTCCTTGTCAGCGTCAACCATTAACTGTCAACACTGACGAAAAAGTCATTCATTGGTTCTCTTGAAAATATGCAATCAAAACTTGAAATTTGCATAATTGCAATTTGAAGAACGTTTTTTTATGGATAATTGACGAGATTCTAAGCAGATTAAAATGACTGGTAGAGTGTAAAATTGATTTCTGAGAATGAAATGACGGTAGTCAATTTTGCATAAAAGGTTTGCTCCATATACTTTGGGATTACTACTGGATGACAACTTCCTTAATCCATCAATGACATTTTTACATGCTGTGAATCCCAACTTGTGGTGCTGTTATCATAACGAGGTAAGAAGGTATAGAAGCAAATTGAGAGTACCTACCTATTCCATGCACTGAATTTTTGTACATATACCTATGTGAATTTGGCAATAGCGTATTTTGGTCTATACATGTACGAGCTATGTTTGTCTGCATTAATGAAATAAAAACTGTTCATGTACAAAAGATATCAATTTGTGGACGCGTTTATTATTAATATACACAACAAATAAAAATAGGTACAACAATAATAATACACTAATTACTATAATTACATTTACATTTATCCGAGAAATATCGCCAAAGGGGTTTATTTAAATAAAATACTACTTAATTAAAATATTTGTGTACTTTTGGTACTTAATTTACCTCTCTGGTTTGTATTTGTTGATTAAAAATTAAAATAGCATTTTTAGTTGTACACTTTACACTTACATTTAAATATTTACATGTGAATGTTTTGGGTTATATTTTGTATTTGGTCTTTTTCAGCTGTTTGGTCCATTTTGTAGCTAAAAGTTAAATACATACAGAAAATGTACGCATGTACACAGGATATTTGTATTCGTATACGATATGAAAGGGCGGTGGTTGTTTGTGTAAAATAGAAAGACATTTGGGTCATCATTTATTCTAGATACATAATACTTAATTTATAATAGTGAATTTATAGTCATGACTGGATTGCGTATCAAAAGTATCAAGTATCAAGGCGCCATGTTGTCAAGAATCCATTCAAAATAACTTTGAACCTGAAAATTGTACAATATTACACATGAATAATTTCAACTTTCAACTTGCTAAATGATTTATAAAATGATAATAATAATCTACAACAAAAGTATATGGTGTGTTTTTTTTCTTACTCTGGCGTATACCCCGGGTAGGCCACCAATTCCGCATTGAACTGGTCCGAAGGAAACGACTCCTAATTGCATAAATTTTAGCCCCGATGACCCATAATTTATTGGTATTATGAATGGTCCACCACTATCTCCCGAACAGCTGAAATTACATAATAAATAAATACTTGAATATTCATTTATTTATACCTAGTCATACATAGTCTATGCTTCATAGACAGTAAACAGGCTTCATGTGAGATATGAGTTGGATCATAATACCCCAATCAAAAATACAAAAGGGACGTACCTGTCCTTTCCTTTCAGTCCACCTGCACACATCTAAATATATATGTAATCGAATAATTACAAAATGATTACAAAAGTTAAACAACAAGTGTTTATTTATTGTTCATAAACGTCAAAGATGTTTACCTGTTTATCACTGATTTGTGCACGTGTACTGTATTTACTTTGACACTCCTCATTTGACAGGACAGGTAAAAAGACTTCTTGTAATGTTGTGGATCCTTCCGCTCTATTCCAGCGGACACGGCCCCATCCGGCGACCAACCCTTTCCTCCCATTTAGATTTGAGGGGAATAAATTCGCAATGTTGTATTCCGTTTTGAAAGGTAGACAAATCGGCCTGACCCACGTGTCAAATTCAATATCTCGATTAACTCGCATTATTCCAATATCATTAAATTTATCTTCCGTGTTGTAACGAGGATGAGCAATGACTTTCTCAATCATATAGTCTGACACTCTGGAACAGCCTAATGATGAGCAATCTTGATCCGTCCTAAAATATTGTCAAGTATTAAACTATCATTTCAACTAATTTACAATTTCCATTAACATTGTTGTTTCTTTTTTTAGACTAAAAGTGAAAGTTTACGTTGTATTATGTTCTCCGAGACGAATAACTTCTGGGATGTATTCAGGGTCTATCTCTTCAATACAGTGGGCTGCAGTCAACACGTATCTTTTGGAAATAACCGTTGCCGAGCAATAGAATTCCACTTCGTTTGTCTCTGTGTCTACAAGTCATAAAAAAGGTTTAAAAGTATAATTAAAACAACTTGAAAAACGTTTGATCATTTTTTTCCAAAATTTAAGTGTAAAAGTTTTGGAACGGAATGAAAAAAGTTGTAGTTACTTCGGTATCCTACCCTCGCCATCCATGGGTGTCCTTGAATAATAAATTCCAATAATACAATAATTAAGAGATATTATAATACGTCAATAAAGTGTTAATTACTTCTTAGTAGCACAGTAATGTTATCTTTTGTTATGCATAAAAACACGCATACATAAATGAATTTTATCATTTACCTCCGTGCACCGCATCTTTCCCACCCACGATGTGATCCTCACTTCGAACATTTCCACAATCATCAATATTTGGAATTAATTTGAAACTTGGATGATTTTTAAATGATAGTCCATTATTATGGTTATTATTGTGTGAATTTCCTGTGATTCGATTAGGGTTCTTTACTGAAGATGAAGATGAGGAAGAATGAGACCCGGAATTGGACTGAAACGACGCTGATGACGATGACGATGATGATGAGGGCTTATTGTTAAAATTGTTGAAGGATGATGTACCCTGTCCCTGTCCTTGTCCTGGTTTTGTAGCAGCTTGTTGTTGTTGTTGTTGTTGTAATTCCAGAGGAAGTTTCCCTGCCACCTCTGACATTGGACAACATACTTTTGGATTTGTGAAATCACATGTCAGTCTCTGTAGAAGACGAATTTCTGCATTTGAAATTTGAGAGGACTTTAGAATGGCGAGAAATGCTGGACACTCTTCAAAAGTGACACATCTTCCGGGTACATTATTCACCGAGGTACATGGTATTTCTACAATCATATAAAATGTAAGAATTGATAGTAATTTATACATACTTCGTAATACATGTTACATGTTAGATGAGATGTGCATTTAAAATTATTTAAAAGTACTCAAAATTTGAATTATAATCTCACCTGCACTTTGTATCACGACGAATTGGACAGCGAATAAAGTTAAAACTACAATCGCAGTCGTGGTAGATGACAAGAAGCAATGACAGTTCTTCCTCCAGCTCTTCCCTTGTTCAGAAAACATCATGTCCTAACTCCTATTCATAAAAATTGAAAATTTGGAATTTGGAAAATGTCACATTTAGAACATGCTCATTTACAATTTATTTCTGTAAAATATCCTAATTTTCCAGTTTCTATTTTGATTCGCGTGGTCGTTCATAAACAATGTTCAACACAAACTGATAAGAATAATGTAATATTTTCTCATCAGTCTCTCATTTGACGTATACATCATATTGTTTTGAAAAAAAAAACAAATACCATTTTACAAATGACGGTAAAGAAATAGCCAACTATTGCACACTGCACATTGTACATTTTACATACACGCACAAATTTATCATACATCATATTGTGTACATTGTAGCGAGTGGTGAGTCAAGTCATGCCCTCCAATTTGCACGGGAATCACAAATAAAACACGTAAATAAATACATTTCATGCTTCCTTATTTTTCATAAGTACGGCGTACAGCACACGGATAAATATAGGGATAAATCACACAATATAGAAATACGTAGGATGTGAAATTTCCATGATGGAATTACGTCTATACTTGTGAAAATTCCCCATTGCAGATGAAAAGGTAAAACGAACAAGTTATCAAATATCACATTTCACATTTCGCACTGATACACAATCTACAATCTACAAAAGGATTATTCGTCAATTGCAATCGTCAATAGTCTGTACATGATACGCAATACGGAATATATAAAACACTTCCCAATCAATTGTTTCACTGATACAGTTTCCTATAAAACTATATAGGGAGGAAGTCTTCTACAAAAAAGGTATAGATTATCTATTATACATTATACACTTACCAAAAAAGATGCACAACACACCACCAATTCAAGGAGAAAGACGGAGCAGATAGATGGATGTAGATGGTGAGAGAAAGAGAAAGGAACCACAAACAACCGATTGAATTTTTATTGTTATTATTTTTACGAGTTGGATTCACTCTCAAATCAACTCAAAACTCTTCCGAATCTACTATCTACCATAAAAACACAATAAAAACTAGTATACTCTAGTAATGTACAATATGAATGTAGTAGCATACGCTCATTTTATCATTCAATTATGCATCTATAATCTATACAGACTACGGAATACGGACTAGGAATCATACGAATGAGTTTACTTAGGTTAGTTTTCGTCCATACTTTATACAGTAGTAGTAATTTTGCCTCAGGGCATAGAAAAGTAATTATAATAAGGTAGAATAAAATATCCTGAGTCTTGATAGTGAACAAGAAGGAATCTCATCAAAAATACCCAAACATTTCTATCCAGTTTTGACTACAATCTACACCACATACAATATGACAATGCATTATGAGACGTAGATATTTATGTGTGTGTACTTTTCACTATTCTATATTGTAAATGTGAGAACTAAGAACGTATAAAATATAAAATGTACAAAACACAAAACACGCAGCAGCTATTCCTTGTTCGTGTGAATCATTCTCAGAAATAGAGGGTGAAAAAAGTTGCTATATACTTCGTTGTTTTGTGTTTTGTATTTTGTATTTTGACTTTAGACTTTAGAGTATTAATTGTGTATATTTTGCAAAATTGCAACTTTGGAATACATTATGCATCATCTTCTATCTTCTATATACTCAACACTCAATACCCACTGTACACTTTATTATACCAGTAAACAGTACCAGTCAAACAAGTTAAAAAATATCATCTTTTATTCTCATATTTTTTCTTTCTACAAGCTTTACTAGAGTATGGCAAACGGCCATAATTCTTGGCCTGTTTGAAGTTCTACAATCTACAATCCAGTCAACTTGAAAAATCTTTGAGCAATAATTTTTAGCGCCCCGTTTCCATTTATCCTTATAGAGACACTTCCTATGCAAGGAGCTAAACTCTATAATCTATAATATGTAATTTATTCATCGTCAATTTTCTTCCTGTGTCCACCATCGAAACGACTTGGGAAAATTGGGGTTGAAAAACTAGCTGCGTTTCAAATTATGCACGCTAACTCCAGTACTAACACCTATGCATTATACATGTGTGTACATTAGTAACGTAATTAATTGACATGGGAGAATCGTAGATACCTTGCAAAGTGCAAAATGTATAATATTTATATCATGTCTGAGTCTGAGTCTGACCTACAACACATTTTCTTCATATAGATATTATTTTGTCACCTACATGTGCTGAACTATATATGCATGATGTATGATTTATGGTAGATATTTATTGAAATGATTTCTACTTGATTAATGTGGCAAAAACACAAACCCATTTTTCGTAAAAAAAGGATCTTAAATAATCATTCATAATTTATTTATCAGTTATCAGTTGTTTTTAAAAAAAATCAGGGTTTTTTACTTTATAAGTAACGCATATTTCTAATATCTATAGCTCTCAACTCTTACATTTTGTTGTATTTATGCTCGCACTGAGCATTTGGTATTGAATATTGAGTATTTTTTGTAGGACTGGTATACTTTTAACTTTAAAAGTTTGTCAGTAAAATAAGTACATGGAAAAGATCTGTACATGGCATTATCCTTTTGTTTCTCCATACATATGTATGTACCATACAAGATAATCTGTTTTGTTGCACAATTTTAAAATAGCCACAAATGGTTCTCAGCATTAAATTTAGTCACAACTTTTTTTAGATAAAACTTCTTGCTTCGCTTGATAAAACATTTTAGTAGGACGTAGGACGCAGTAAAAGTAATTATTATTGTAAGGCTCAAAGACAATAATACTAAGCGTTTTTTATCATAAAATGTGCGTCAAATTATCGAATAACAATAAACAATAACAATAATATAGAGTAATACAAAAAGGTGAGGTAAACTCATGAGCTCGAGTTTGGCTATAAATTCACGGCTCTAAATGGTCCAAAATCCAGTCCTGTAAAATAAAAAAGATAGAAATTATTGGCGTGCAATGTTTAATATTGATGTGTATTATACACAGTGTATATAGTATATAGTGTTTGGTTACCTTATAGGATCCCACTCTTGCGTAAACTCCAGGCAGCCCTCCGATGCCACACTATAAAACCATATGAGATAATAGATATTTCTTAGTAATACGGATGAGAAATAGTATATGTAAAAGGTATAGTTACGTAGGTCAATATTTGATATCAACTCAACTTCTCAAGTACAAAGTAAATAAAAAAAATTTAATTTAAAATAAGTGACCAAATGCTTTTTATCCAGGTACCTGTACTGGACCAAATGAGACGATCCCTATTTTCCAAAAAGAAAAGAAAATGTTAACACAACCAATAAACTATTTTTACTTTATACACATGTACTTTTATTTTGTATTTTATACTGTGAAGTGTACATTACATTTTTATGAAAAAATTACCAATCTGGAAGTATTTTGTCCTTTTTGTGATATCAGTTACAGCTTTAAGTCCAATTAATGGTCCTCCTATATACATATTTAGGTCCATTATAGTTTTTCAATTATGTCATATAAGCTACATTTTTACACTTGTTGACCTATAAAAGTATGTGAAAAGATGACCACTCACCCGAATCACCAGCACAGCTGTCTCTTCCCTTTTCTCCTCCAGCACAAACTTGCTTACTTGAGATTGTGACTCGTCTCAAGTAAATTGACTGACACTCTGCATTTGTTTTTAGTGGAAGTGTCACTTCAAGTAATTTTTCACTACCTTCATTTTTGTCTGAAAATTAAAGATTCAATATGTTTAACATTATCTATTTTTTGACCTATGCGTGACCTTTTCTCTTTCTTTCGTCTCTATCAGTTATCATTTATTACATAATTAATTAGTTGTACAGTAAAAGGTTCTTTAAACAATCTTTTTCTCATTTCTTTTACATACTCGCCACAGTTCTACCCCAACCTGCGACTATAGCTTGATTGGTGTCCAATCCTCTGGGAAGTGTATAATTTTCGATGCCATATTCCCTGTAGAAGGGAAGACAAATGGGCCTCACAAAAACTAGAAGTCATAAGACAGATAATTCTACTTTTAGAGCAAATCCTATATTATTTTTAACTCTTTTTTGTATAATAAATAAAAGTAAAAATAATATTAGATATGCTTCGTAAATTGTCAATTCTCACATGACTCAAATGAAATGTCTCTGTCCACACGGATCAAACTAATATCATTTTGCTTCGTTGAGGTACTGTAACTTTTATGACCAATAATCTTTTCAATTTTGTAATCCTCTGCTTTTGCGCAGGACCCCAGGTCTGCATTGCAATCCTCATCCGTCGAGCTGTCAGTTTCTCCTACACGGATAGAATAGCTGAAAGAGAAAGTAATAAAATCAGTGGTTTCTTTGTGTATTCTTCACATTTTCTGGAAAACATTGTGTATTTAGTATCTATAGTGTGATTTTGGTTTTTGCTCTTTTCATGTGCCCAAATGATGAAATCAAATCAACTCACGGAACAAACTCGTCCAGACCTTCCGTACAATGAGAAGCAGTGAGTATGTAGCGCTTATTAATGATACTTCCAGCACAATAATATGTCAGTTTTGACGTTCCAGACTCTATAAAAAAATAAAACCAGAGCACCAAACTTTTTGAATCGATTGTAAACTTTGATATATAAACTTTTTGATATGACCCAAATAAATCTGTCAAAGATAACGTGAACGTGTTCATAGTTTATAGTTCATACTTTTGTATCCTATACGAGCCATCCATGGATATTTCCCTGGTGCAACTTCCTCTCCACCAACCACTCTACTAACAGTAAACACTTCACTACATTCTTTCAATGACGGAACAAGTTTAAAATTGGGATGAGTGCTGTAGTCCAGTCCATTCTCTTCATTATTTGCACTGGGATTCTTCCCTGGAAGAACTAAGGTACTTGAAGCTGTATTAGTATTTTTTGTGGAGGTTGAAGCTATTGTTGGATTTGGATTTGAAGTTGATGTGGATGTCAGTGAATTTTTCTCTCCTCCGGTTGCTGAAAATCTAACGGAATGTTGTTGAGATGGTGGAGGATCGATGAATTTTGTAGGGCAGCAAACCTAAGTGTAATAAATAGGTAAAATCACGAATAGTTTTGGCAATATTAATTATTATCAAAAGTATGCATTTGACGTACTTTTGGGTCTGAATTTTGATCGAATCCACATGTCAACCTCTGCAATTGACGGAGTTCTTGAGGGTTTGGTGACTTTTGTAAAATGCCAAAAAGGGGTGGACAGGAAGTAATCACGACACATTGTCCAACCTGCCGATTGTACGATCTACATTGTTCTAATAAATATTGCCATTACAATACAATTTACACACAAATACCTATACATAATGCATATTCAGCTAATCGTTTCAATGAAAATTAAAATTCTAGAGAGAATACTCTATAGAGAATAAAATTTAAAATAAAATAACTTACGTGGATTCACAAATGAGACTACACAACAAGTGAGTACAAAAAGAATGGAATGAAGTAGACAGTCAGATTTGTAGTTCATACTGTTTTAGAAAATTTAGATGTAAATCTAAAACCTAAATAAATTTTGTAGCTCAAAGATATTTGTTTGAAAAGTAATTTTTTAGTTGTAATATTTTTAATCCAAAAAAAACACTGTAGTATTATTCAATTATTTCCTCAACTTTTCAAAACATCCAATAGAAAATTCACTGTAATAATGGAATAAATTATTAACTAATACGTATATGCATATAAAGACAATATAATGTTTATTTCACTAATTTATTTAATTATTTTAACACACCACTAAAATCTAGTACAGTACATAGTACATGCACAAAATTTATAAATGTGATAAGTCAATCCAAAACAGATACAAAATACAAATACAAATATTCACATTCACGTATGTTAGCATTAGTATTATAATATAATGTAGTATAACTGGTGCAAAAAAAAATACAGAAGCAAATTCCAGGTGGGAGAAGCAACTTATCATTCATACGAAAGGGGGAAATAAATTTGTATTGAGAATTGAGACTTGAGAATTGAGAAGGATATGATTGTAAGTATTATATGTATTATTATATTATGTACTTACTTACAGAGTTTATTATTACGCTTTGGGGCAGTCTAATCCCAATGAAGGAAGACGGCATAGAGAATAGCAAACAGTAGTGAGAAAATCTTGAAGGTCCCATCAAATATCCAATCTCAATAAAGAGAAACATAGTGTAGTCCCAGTATTGGAATACATATCTATTATCTATGTGTGTGTGTGTGTGTGTACAAAATTCATATTCACATCCATGCTACAGCAATCATAATATCATGTCATGTTCTATTGTAATATCTAATGTAATGGAGTGAGTGGCTAACAAAGGGGTTTGAAATTAAATCTAAAAGCTGGCTAGCATCTACCATCTACCACATCAAGCATCATCATCATCATTATCATTAAAATGTTTGTGGATACAATATACGCATCTTGATTTGTGCATCTCGCATGTGGATTTTTTGCACATGCCTAATATTTGTATGTATGTATATATATGTAATTTGTATGGTGTTCAATTGCTAAAGCTGATAACTATACTAACTATACACTACGGAATATGGAATGTAAGATCCAGACACGTTTTGTGCATATTTATGTGCAAATTATGCGTATATGCTCTTTCGTGTTGTAAGTATAATGTACAGTATCTTATGTACATTGTACATGTATCATGTATGGTTATAGCTTTTATAGGTTATAGATGATTCGTTGAGAAGCTGGAAAATTAGAATTCATTCCTCAGTTTCAGGTAAAATATTGAGCATTGAATATTGAGTATTGAATGCTAATTTTTAGTTGTTTCCATCATCTCTATTTTTGACTTGAGTTCAGAATTCACCTGAATTGTAGATTTGCCATTTTTTACTTTGTCTTTTCTCTTCTACCTGAGAAGCATTTATTCAGAAATGTTCAAAGACCTGACAATCTTGTGAGAAGCTAATTATACATTTATTTTCTCGAAAATTTTGAAAATTACTATCTCCGGATTTTGAATAGAATGTAGAATTATGCATGTGTGTGGCTGATGATATGTTTTTACGATGGAATATATAGAATTATTGACTTTTTTTCTATTCACATGATTACATGTTCATGCAGTGGATCACACAAGCCTTACAACAAATTACACGCTAAAGGCTATAATCAGGATAGTTCAATCTTTGATCTCTGACAACTGACAAGCTAAAATTCAAAACAATTACTTCTTTTTCCGACTTTCAAATTTCACAACCTCGCCCCCTCCAGGCTTTTCGGATTGTTCAAAGTTACAAAAATACGGATATGTTCACACAAATCTGTAAAACTTACACACAACTATTTGGTTTCCTAAATCATAGGAATATGTAAATACACAGATTTGTTTGTTTCAAATTTTATAATGATTAATTGCCCAATTCTCTGAATGACAGCTTCAATCTAAAATCTACAAAGACAATTTTCCTAGGGCAATTTTAAGACTTCAAGAAATTTGAATTATGTTTTGAAAAGTACGACGAATTATCCTCTGTATGATATTTCCAGTGAGTTTAGGAGATTTTGGATTATCTACAGCGGAAAAAACAAAAAACATTAAACCTTTTGCTAAACTGCGTAAAACATTACAACGTATGCAGCTTTGTTTTACTTTTCCTAACCTTTTATTACCTTTCATCCATCATAATTCATAATACATTACATATTACATAACATATGCATATTTATTTTTGTTGGGTGTCCTTCAACTTGCAATCTTTACTTTGCCATCTTTTACTATGTTTTACTATGTATATGGATTTGTATGAATTGTTCAAACGTTTTTGAGCTTATTATTATTGTTACTTGTTACTATTATTAGTTTACTTTCCTCTTTTGCCCAAATTTGGGATGTCTCCTTTCGTCACCTCCTCACTCGTCACTTATTACTCGTCACCCTGGCCCTGTTGTAATTTGAAAATTTCTGTCTGCGGACAGTGCGTGTTGTATTTTGTACATGATAATTATTGTACAAAATATAATGTCAACTGTATCTGTATTTTGTTACTCTTGGATTGTATTTTACTAAATTATGCATTATACATATTGCATATGCCATAATATATCGGATAGAAAATGGGAATGGAGGAAAGAAAATCCCCTTGCACATTATACTATACACAAAAGGAATAAAATCCATACATGAATTTTAAACAGTTTAAAAAAACTCATATTATAGTGTTATCATCATGTATTTTATTCATCCGGTCTGTTTTAGATAGATTTTAAAGGCTGTAATATGAAATATGATGCATGTGATTAGTGGGGGCTGCATTGTGTGACTTTGGTGCCATGTACTATTTACAAATGTGTGTACATTGTACGTATTTGAACAATTCAACTTTCAACTAGAGGCACTTTTGATTTCATCTTGATGCGGGTGGAGAACAAAAAAGATTAGATTAGATGAATAAGCAAAAAAAGCTCAATTAGCACTTAAAGACCCTGGAGAAATATCATACATAAAAGATAGACTACACGTCTAGGAAAACGTTCTGGTGTAGAGATAGATAATCCTAATCCTAATCTGTGAATGCCACTACGGAGAAATGTTCTCACCGGCCGCCTTCATCTCTGTCCCTCACTCCCTCACTGTCTCTCATCTCTCATCTCTC
>JABASP010003715.1:0-12814 GCA_019776565.1 Sminthurinus signatus
ATAATATATTATGATGTATCTTTCTGTATTACACTTAAGTAGTTTGTAGCTGGAGAAAATTTAAGGAAATGTGAGATGGAAATGGAAATGACAATGAAAAAATGTGATGTGAAATGGGTTTCCTCTTTTTCTCTCTCTTACAGCATACAACGAGAATGACGTTCAGACAAATATTATTAGATATTAGATAGAAATGAGAATAAAATGAGATGTAGAATGAAAACGACCATAATTTCTTAATAGGTCACTTTATTATACCACAAAATTACACAGCGAGCAGAGAATAATACCTAATGGTCATAATGATATGAAAATCTATTTTATTTCTACTGCGTATACTTTATGCATAATTTGACTATAAAACAGGCTTTCTCCTTGTTTGACTGTATAGCTGAGAATGAGAGCATCACGTACACTTTAGTAGATTATCCATATTATCCTGTACATATTACATTGTTATATGAATTTGATAATGGTTCATGAAGCACAAGAAGATACTGAGACATATAATATACAGAGTACGGAGTAAGCCAGAGAAGAATAGAAAACGCAATAGAAATAGGCAAGTGCAAAACAGGAGATGGAGGAAGAAATGACATTTCCAGAATTTGAAAAGCGGAAAACATTACAAAGAATACCAAAAGCACAACAATAATTGAAATGCTAAATAAATTAGATGTCTTCTAATTTACAAAGTTCAACTGCGTATGGTTCATGGTTCATATTTTATGAGTTTGGCTAACATGTAGCGTGTGTTTAGTGTGGTGTTTTACATTTTAGTTTACAAATGTACGTACACTACTTACTAAATCTTGTCAAGCATTTACTTTTGTACTTTTTGTAGCACACTATACTGCATAACTTCTGAACATTATCAAATTTTTTTCTACAGCTATAAAAGCAACTTTAAATACGTTAAAATGAGACATTTACAGTGTGCGTGTAATTCTCATGCATGATGCGATATTCAATGTAAACATTTAATGTATAATGAGTATTTTATAAACTGCAACTGTCTACAATAAAACTAGAAAAATATATCATTCATCAGTTATATGAGTTATGAGACACGTAAATTGCAAGTACAAGCTCGCTCTCTGGAGAACCTTAGAGAATTTTGTCCTTGAAAAAAGCATGTGATCTTCAAATCGAATGCAAAAATTCAAAGCACCTCACCCTTAGATTCACAGTTTTGCTATTTGTTATCAGTTTTGTGCCGGTAAGTCCATATTAAATATAAAATTAATTGAATATCATATTGTATCAAAACACTTTTATTGTCTTCATCATAATATTGTACAGATACTTTTGTGCGTAAGTGAACTATTTCTATTTTCTACTGACAATTTGTAGTATTTGACAGATAACATAATAATTTGTGTATTTCAATTATCAGTACAAATTATCATACCATATCATTTCAAAGCTTGTTATTGGTCAAATGTTTATAAATATTGACCTAGCCTAACACATTTTATTCATTTATTTTTGCGGTACAAAACTTGTACAAAGTACAAAAAGACTGACTTATAATTTATAATTGTACATTACAATTTATAGGAGTAATATTTTATTTCTTATTTCTTATATATACATAGTTTATAGTGTATACTTAGTAATAACAACTGGTAATACTTAATCTGTATAGTATATATTTACATATTTATATGTGGAAAAAGGTTTGAAAATAAATATGCATTTAAAATTATGTGTTGATTTCTCTCTTATTTTTTTTACAGATCTCTAAGTAAATTCAAAAAGATGTCTTTAAACAAACTCAGTATTGATGCCATTGACCTTAGTGGAAAGAGAGTTCTCATTAGGTAACATTTTAATGGAAACATAAAAGAATACTCGTACTCATTAAAAGAAGTTTTATCTTTTATCAATAATCAATAGAATAAGAACTTGAATGACAAAATTCTGATTTAGTTTGTTGTTTTGTGTATAATGCATCATATATACATGTGTGTTTTTTTGTAGAGTGGATTTCAATGTCCCTTTAAAGGATGGAGTTATAACTAATAATCAACGTATCGTTGCTGCATTGGATACAGTAAAATATGCATTGGAGAAAGGAGCCAAAAGTGTTGTTTTGATGTCACATCTTGGTAGACCAGACGGATCAAGAGTTGAAAAATATACCTTAAAACCCGTTGCTGAAGAATTAAAAAAACTTTTAGAACGTGAAATAACTTTCTTATCTGACTGTGTTGGTCCTGAAGTTGAAACAGCTTGTGCTGATCCCGCTCCTGGTAGTCTTATCCTTTTAGAAAATTTACGATTTCATGTGGAAGAAGAGGGTAAAGGTGTTGATGCATCTGGAAATAAGGTGACATATTATATAATCTGACAAATTTTAATTTTTACTGACATGTCAAGATTTACAATGATCTACATGTATTTTATTTCAAAATGTTTTTTACATGTATCGAATTTTTAGTATTTGATAGAAAAAGGAGTAAACAAAAATCAATAAACATGATTTTGATGTATTTTATAGATTAAAGCTTCTCCAGATACTGTCAAGGCTTTCAGAGAATCTCTCCGAAAACTAGGGGATGTATATGTAAATGACGCATTCGGAACTGCACATCGAGCTCATTCAAGTATGATGGGTGAAGGATTTGAACAGAGAGCAGCTGGATTTTTACTTAAAAAGGAACTTCAGTATTTTGCTAAAGCCCTAGATAATCCTGAGCGTCCTTTCTTGGCCATTCTTGGTGGTGCAAAAGTTGCGGACAAAATTCAATTGATTGAAAATTTGTTAGATAAAGTTAACGAAATGATTATTGGAGGTGGAATGGCCTTCACATTTTTAAAAGTACTTAATGGAATGAAGGTATAAACATTTTTTTTCAAATGATTCTTATGATTACATTAGTTGGTCATATGGAATTTACAAGTGATGGGTTTCATCGCTCCTCTACAAAAGTTTTCACATTTAGTTTAAAATATTATTGGTATAGTGTTTGATTTATAAGGACATTTTTATCATTATTATCTGAGAGTCTTATATATATGTATGCATACAATAATATTATATAATATCTTACATCTTACTTTTAAAATAAAACAGATTGGAACCTCACTCTTTGATGAAGAAGGATCAAAGATTGTTTGTAAATTGATGGAGAAGGCTGAGAAAAATGGTGTAAAAATTCATCTTCCAGTGGATGTAGTTACAGGAAACAAATTTGGAGAAGATGCTGAAGTGAGTATAATAATATATCATGAATCATATTATATCACATGCTTAAATGTGTGTATTATGTAGATACATGAATAATAATAATTATTGTAGTTTTTGTAGTTTTACTACAATGTAGTATATTATCTATTATTATATATGTATTTGCTTGCTGTGAAAAAAAAAATCAAAGGTTGGAACCGCAACCGTAGCAAGTGGAATTCCCGATGGATCCATGGGTTTGGATGTTGGACCTGAAAGTGTTAAATTGTTTTTAGAGTCTGTAGCTAGAGCCAAAGTCATCGTCTGGAATGGGTACATTAATTTTTTTATTTTCATTAACACACATACTCAAAAAAAAACCTAATGTTTTTAAAATATATTCTACATTTTATGACTTCTATACTGAATATTCTCTGGATTTTGATGTTGTGTTTTCAGACCAATGGGTGTCTTTGAATTTCCCAACTTTGCTAATGGAACAAAATCTGTTATGGATGGTGTCGTTGAAGCCACAACTAAAGGAACTGTTACAATTATCGGTGGTGGAGATACTGCAACTTGCTGTGCAAAATGGAATACTGAAGACAAAGTTAGCCATGTGAGTACTGGTGGAGGTGCAAGTTTAGAACTTTTGGAGGGTAAAGTTTTGCCAGGTGTAGCAGCTCTTTCCGATGCCTAGAATCTATAGTTACCTTTGGCCTAATTTACAAATTTTCCTCTTAGTTATTTGTTTCATGTCTTCTTTTTTTGGTATAAAGTATATATATACTGTTTCAAAGCAAAATTAATCTTCTCTTTAGATCATACAAAAATATTGTTTTATGATACATACTATAATAAAGCGGAATATTATGTAATATCTGTATGTATATCTACAAGAGGAGAACAATTTTGACTCCCTGATAGAATTCTAAAGTATGTAATATAATATATAATCTCATCCGTTAGTCCATTTTTCTCCTCTTTCATAGTTTTTTAGATTTTAAAGTAAGGAAAGAGAAAGAAGAACAAAATATATACATATACAATCCAGACACTTGAAAATTCATTATTTACTAGAGATGTCCAACCATATATATTGTATATTGTATTATATATAGGTAAAATCTTATCAAATCTATATATAAATAAATACATTACAAAAATGTACTGAAGTGTAGACTTTAAATTGAAATAACATTCTAGGAAACCGCAACTATACACAGAGTGGTATAATATATTTAATCTTACATTAGCAATGTAACTATCTAAAATATATACTGTAGTTTTTAAGTAAACTATAGATGTACACTTATGTAATAGCGTGTATTTAGATTTTAGATATTTAGTAAGTATATTTACATCGAGAATATGAATAAAACGTGTGATACATATTATTATGGTGTACTGGATATAAAATATATTATGCAATACAGTGAAATGACAATATAGTCAAAAATTCAGTCATCTCTATAATAAAAGTATATTACCAAATTATTATAGAAGATTTAAAAACAAATGAATAAAAGAGAAAATATATACATCTATATAAATACTGAGTACTGTGTGAATTTTTGTTTTTCATATAACTAACATACATATAGAACTGTCGTTTGTGTGCACTTCTCGATTTCATGTCCAGTTGTTTTGTACTTTGGAAAATGAGACTATATATTATATAGCATCTTCAGATTTCAGATTGAGAATATCTCAAAACTACAAAAGGATATAAAGAAGAATCATATCATATGCAAAAATACATATATAAAAAGTCCAACTAACAATTTTGAGTGTACTGTTTAATAAGTGAAATTGAATACTGAAAACAAAAGCGTGTACAATATATTATAGGTAATAGATAATACTTAAGACAATATTTTGTACATGTGTGTACGAGGGTAATCAAAATGAAAAGATTTAGCTTTAGAAAACATGTAAAACACACGTGTATAAAAAACTATCTCAAGTTATATAAATATATTGAAGTTATATATATAATATGCATTACTATAAATTAATTAACATAAAAACTGCAATTATAGCAGCACGTACTATAATATTCGTTAAATCCGATCGATTTTTGTGAAAATGCCTAAAATTAAAATAAAACATTCTTGATGTTCATTTTCTTTTGACCTGCCCTCGTACACAAAGTTTTGAGTTTGCGTTTGCGAAATATCGATTTTCGTGTAGATAGTAGATACACAAAATACACACACAATAATAAGTATTGTATTTCATACTCTGTCTCGTGAAAATTAAAATCTCGTTTAATTTTTAATTTATCAATATCATTACTATTACTTATAGCTAATTCATCAGATTATCGAATGTATCACATCATCAACTAACAAGAAGCTTATTAATTGAGTTCTTTCACCACAACTTTTATCATTCATTCATCAATTCATCATCATCTTTTTATTCTGACTTCTGACTCATATATAACTTTTAAAAACTCCGTTTTCAGCGAATCAGGTACGTAATAAAATATTAGCAAATATATATTTAAACTTTTAATTGACATTGCTATTATTATGATTATTTCATGAATATAATATGTACAAGTATACACAAAATTATATAATTTCGTTTTATTGAAGCAAGTCATTATAGCGTGTCTCTCGTATCAAAAATATAAATATCAACTAAAAAGTTGTCGTAGTTTGTAGTTTTTAGTTTAGATTTTAAATATTATTTATTTTTAAGTAGATATTAAAACCAAAAGTAAAAATTGACCGAGTAATATATATAGATATTTAATATGTATATTTCAGGTTTAATGTCTTATGATGCTTCCAAAGCATTTTATTTTCGTATAATATTATGCTCACACATGTACACTCCTCTATATAACTTCAACTCTCATCCCATTTTATATAATGCGATTGCAGACAGAAACAAATATTTTATTATTTAATATCACTTGCCATTGTGCTCTGCACTAAGTATATATCAAGTATATGTACTAACGACTAGAAAAATAATCGAAAGGAGCACTTTTTTTCCTGGTAATGCAGCTGTCACTGACAGGTTGTCAGTCACTTGTGGTTTTTATTTGGCACTATTTGCCACGTAGATAGTTAGTAATACTAACTTAGTATATATATAGTTAAAAGGTAGAAATATATTATTTATTATATATTTTATACTACAATTGTATCATGTGGTCTATGAATTATATATATATATATATATATATATTCTGGAGAACCATATATAGTTTTATTTATATCGGAATATATGAATGCTTTAAAGAGAGCACGTAGAAATGTTAAATAAGTCTATAAAATAATAGTATTGAGATATATACTTTAAAAGAGTTTTAGTTAAATGACAGTCTTTATAGATTTATGTATAAAGCAGCATTTATAGGTTTACATATACAACACTAAATACACATTCATATAGGTAATTACATGACATTTTTTGATAGTTGCTATACATAATAATTATATTCGTTTCTAAATTTTAATATTATTGTATCGTACATATAGTAGAACTTAAAGCAGTATAGAAGTACTGGAAAAAGTTGAGATATAATAAAATATAACAATTAAGTACTAAGTACTAAGTAAAAAAAAATTAAAACACCGGTCAAATATATATCTTTTGTATTTTATCATGTACTCACGTGTGATAGTAAGAATATACATATATACACGAGAGTAAACTATTTATAATGAAAGAGAAAACAAAGAAAAATCCCTGTGTTTTGTAATTGTTATACTATAAGGATGTGTGTGTACAATAAGTAAAAAAAAAAGAAGAATAACATTGACAAATCATTCTAATCTAAAGTTTGTTTTGTACTTTTTTTATCTAGGTTTCACGGAAAATGTCAATGTCCATGGAACCCGCATCAAGTGGCCTTCCTCGTCCAAAATCATTTCAAGATCATATTTCCTCAGGTTCTGGTGATGGTACAACTGATCCAGATGACAAGGCAAGTGGAAGTGCTGCAACATTAACGGCAACTCAAATTAATTCGGGTCCCATCCCTGCACCATTTAGAAATGTACCACAATATAGACAATATCCAACTCCAAATTCACTTCCTTCTTCTAATATGACATCATCCGCTTCAGCACCTTCAATATCAACTGCAGCTGTTCCAAGTACACCTAGTCCACAAAATGGAGAACACATTCCTCGTCTATTTCGTTCACCTACATCAAAAATTGAAACTATTAAGAATTGGAGTATTTCTACATATAAGTGTACGAAACAAATGATGTTTGAAAAATTGGGGAAAACATCACGAACGGTAGACTCAGAATTGGAATCTCGTATTGAACATTTGAGAGAAATCAAAAGACGTTATCTACAAGTTTTAGGACTAAGTAGAGCTTTTACCAGTCATTTCTACCATGTCATTCAAACACAACAAGCACTTGCAGATGTGTTTTCCGATTTGGCCCAAAAATCACCAGAATTACAACAAGAATTCTTGTATAATGCAGAAACTCAAAGAAATTTGCATAAAAATGGTGAAATTCTTATTAGCGCCCTAAACTTTTTTCTTTCATCAGTCAACACACTTTGTAATAAAACTATTGAAGATACTATACTTACAATTCGCCAATATGAAAATGCAAGGTAAATAGATTCCTTTCCTGATGTGTATGTATATTGTAATACTACCTATTACTGTAATTACATAATGTCTTTTATTTTTGTTTCTACTTATGTTTTTTTTTTTTATATCCTTTTATGATTATAGAATAGAGTATGATGCCTATCGTTCGGATTTGGAGATGCTGCTACAAATACCTAAGTCTGAAAATGCTGCTGCAAAAGTTGAAGAGTCACAGCGTAACTTTAATTTGTATAAAATCCACTATGAAAAATTACGGGACGATGTCAACATTAAACTCCAGTTCTTAGATGAAAATAGGGTAAACTTACATGCATATTTACCATGTTAATCTCTGTCAATATGTCAACGTAGTCTGTTTGCATATTATGCATTAGAAGGGTTTTTATGTACCTATTTTTACCTTAATCATATTTTGATATTTTTGCTTTTATTGATTCTCATTTTTAATGCATTCGTCTTTTTTTCTTCTTTTTTTCACAGATAAAGGTGATGCATAAGCAACTACTTCTATTCCATAATGCCATTTCTGCCTATTTCTCGGGCAATCAACAGTCTCTCGAGGCTACCTTGAAGCAGTTCAGTATCAAGCCGATAACACCTAATAGCTCATCTGCATCATGGTTAGAACAATAGTTAACGTACAACAAAATGTTAATGATAAATATAATAGTAATACATGTACTTACAATTAGATTATACTGTTATGTATAACATAATATCTTTTACTATTATTACATACATGTATTATACTAAATTACTTTGAGTTTATCATTTACATTTAACAAAAATAGTTTTTAAAAAAACAACAATACTTTCTCATAATAATAGTTGTAATATTATCTATGTGTGTGTTTAATACACATTTATATAGAACAAAAAAATATTTTGTGCTAGAGGTTTAGCTTCATATTTTATTCTATTCGTAAATACTTTTAACAACCTATCTATTCCAAAAAAATAACTAGTCACGTTTTGTTCTATTGAGTTTTTTTTTTTAAATTTCCACTACAAAAAAAAAAGATAGGTTGGACGCACATTATTTTATCAAAGGCTTTCTTTTTTAGATTTTATATATAAATTTATAAAATCTAACTATTTCTGTAATATGAATTTCAAGTAAAAACACATGATAATGAAGTACATGATTTTACGTGCTACGATATTATACATGTAATATTATAGTATTATATTCTACATAAAAACACCGTGTATACATGATCAAAGAATTTTTACGTGATACGACATACGACGCATGCTGTATTATGACTCTTTCAAACAATAAACAGTTTAAAATTAATAATGTTATAATATCAGGAATATGGGTCTTTTGGATTAGCTTAACCTATATATGTATATTAACTGTTTTATTTCTTACATTTGATGTAAAAGTTTTCAAAAATTTCAAGAAAAATCGTGGAAAGAAATATATGTATATATAGATATATATATTATAGCAAATACTATTGAGCAACGAATGTCTATTATCTCAAAAATTGTCAGTATGATTGTAGGGTGTAGCATGTGTTTACAAAAAAAAATACAAATGCGTTTTCTTACTAAATGAAGGTTACACTCAAAAACAAAAGAAAGAAAGAGAAACAATCACTGAGGAATCTAATATTTTATATTTTATGATGATGAAACTTTTATCTAACACTTACTAAATATGTACATTCAAGTACAGTATGTATGATAAATAGCAACACCTTTGCTGTAAAAAATGGGAAAAATGACGAATGAGTAGGGAGAAGTAAACTGTAATCTCATTTCTGTTTTGTATAGCCATTGAAGTCTTCAATATATTATACAGTATACAATAGTGTTTTTCATAGCTGATGGTTTGTTGAGTTTCTTCATTTTTATGCTATGTTTAAGACGTTTATTTTTATTGTTTTTCCCCCCTTTAGTTGCCTGTGAGTATGACAAAAATATATTATTATTGATTATTGATATGATTATTTATCCATGTCTATGCATGCCGTAGTTGGCTTACATACACACACATAGTAATGTAATGTGCCTGTAGCACTATATTGCACATTTAACTGACTTTCTTTTTCTTTAGATGTTTTAATTTTAAAATCGTTTTCTTCATGTTGTTGAAATCTCATTATGTTTTATACATTGAAAAATAATCAACTATCTATAGGGCTATAAGTATCAGTATAACGATTTTCTAAAAAAAGACAAGAAACTGTTTTGTTTTGACGAAGTAATTCTACACTTACTAGTATACTTTCTCCTTCGAAACCCCCCAAAAACCCACTACTACTATACTGTTCCTTTGAGATACTTGATGTGCAATGTGCATTTCATTGTCTAATAAAACGTTTACACATATACACATGTTACCATTATTACATAACAGTATGATGTATACAATAAAAAAGAAATTTGTAGAAAACGTATAATTTCGTGATACTCCATTTGTACACA
Source organism: Sminthurinus signatus (assembly GCA_019776565.1). Taxonomy (NCBI): domain Eukaryota; kingdom Metazoa; phylum Arthropoda; class Collembola; order Symphypleona; family Katiannidae; genus Sminthurinus; species Sminthurinus signatus. The sequence goes on from JABASP010003715.1 coordinate 10,209, forward strand.
CATATATATATATGCATATATATTTAAACTAGTGTCAAGTCCTATAATATAATGTTATTAAAAATAAAAATAAAGTAATAAACTAGAAATCTGTTAGATATTAGAATTTTAGTATCTGCCCATTTATATAAAAAGTTTTAGCTATACGTGAGAAGTGAGAACGTGTAATATATATATACTGTATACGATTATTGTATACTTTATATAATATATTGTATAATATATATATACGTAATACTTTTTAGTGTACAAATGTGCACGGAAAAAGTTTATCAGAAGGGTTTAAACAAAAAAAAATGCAAGAAATATTTTATTGTTTTTATTGTTGTTCACAATTACTTGCAGTGTTTGGTGAACTTCATGTATATGAGTTTCATCTAATTTTCAATAATATATATAAGTATACAGTTATTCTAATTGATGAATTTTCATGTCAAGACAAACTGCAAACGAGCCACGACTTTATCAAAAATTTGAATGTACATGTATATATTATAATATATTATATGTACACGTGTACTTATAAATTATGCATATTATACTATATAAATGACAACTACAATATTATAATTGTAATATGTTATATTATGTATTATGACATTTTTGAGTAAAACAAAAACAAAACAAAGATATTGGGAAATAAAACGAAACAATTTTTGTCTAAATATATTAAATACTTCTCGTAGTTCATTTGACTGATCTTTGGGTTGATACTTTGAAGTATGAGAAAATGCTCATCCCTTATTTCATAGATATGTACGATGCAATGCATTAAAAAAAACTGTGGCATTTTAAATAAATATACAAGAGTACAAGGTATAAGGATGTATTATAATAAATGTAGGTTTATTTCTACATATAATAAATATGTTAATTTTTTTCCATTAACTCCAGGTACAATGCAATCATACGAAATCTTTTTTTTTACACTAATAACAATAATAATAAATTACTAATAATAATAATTATTTGTAGTAGTGTTTCATAATAAATACACATCATGTATATTTATATGTATAGTTTGAGAATTTCATTGTAAATCATAAACGACATGAGAAATGTACGTAAATATTAGGCATTTTGTTTTTTGTTATAAGTCCAAGTAAGTTTAAATTTACAACTCATATACATATTTAACGATTTAGAGCGTATATATGTTTTATATCCTTTAAATTACTTAAGTTTCCTCTTACTTTTTAATACATTACAAAGTATGTGGTAATGTAATAATAATAATTATTATTACAAGTATTGCCTGCGAAGTAAACAAAATTAATTAAGACATAAACCGAATGCGTAGTAGTACTTATAATAATCATAATAATCGTCATCATTTTTTGGTAGTCAAAATTAATCAGTTACCTGTACAGAGTAATTCATTAAAACAATAATTGAACGATCCCCAGGAAAAGCGACGTATCTCGGTTTTTGTTTCCATGGTTATTACATGTTATTTATATGAGAGCACGAATACGAGATACGTCGCATTTTCCTGGGGATCGTTCAATTATTAAGAATATGTACGTAGTTGAAAACCTTAAACTAGACCTGACATTGTGCTCAGCATCCATGTGTTTTTTGTATATAAAGCTGATTTCTATATAGATGCTCTTTCCATGTCTAATCAAAATCAGCTCAATACTGATTATTTGACTGATTATATTATTATAATATTTGATTATTTCCTGAAGTGAGAAAATTAATATTGTTGGATATTATAATGTCTATCCGTCTTTTGTCTAGAAAACAGAGAGAAAACTACATAATATTATGTTATAGAACTTGTATAATAGTTACTTAACACAAAACGCCATACATTGCTTTCCCCGTCTCAATTTCCCCAATCACGGTACATTTTTTTTTAAATTCACTTTTTACATTTATTATGAATTATAAGTTGTAAATTATGAATTTAAGAATTCTACATAAATCTATTTAAATATGATCATTCATCCTTTACCAAGAATCATATTTTATACATAAAAAATGGTTCTACAGGTATGAACATATACACAGAACCTCTGTACACTTCACAACCTTTATTATTTTTGTAGACCATACTTAAATACATACTTCAATTTCATACACATATCATAAAATATATATACGCATAAAGCATGTTAAGAGAATACGCCGATTGTTAGTTTCATAAAATTTAATAACTAATACTAGCACTCCTGACTCTTGAAATTTTCAATTTCATCGCTTAGATTTACAAATTACAATATAATATATACATTAATAAAACTTAACAATACTAATAAAGTGTCATTTTATAAAAACCAAAAAATCTAATTTTTTATCTCATAGTATGTATAGTGTATATAGGTATCATACTGAGAATTTTATTTGTTTTTAAGGTAGATTAAAATGGGACACGATTTTTTGTCTTTTTATTTATTTTACAATTTCTGGGGCCATCCGATAAACTTTTTCTTAGAATTTCTTAGAAATGTTACATTTTCCCGTCATTTTACGGGCGTTTTTTACTTGTATAATTATAGTATTATACAAAATAAAACTTTTTTGAATAAAATTTCAATACTAATATTGTTTAAAACAAAAAAAACACTAAAAAATTTGTTCCATATACAGACTATAATTTA
>JABASP010003716.1:0-12813 GCA_019776565.1 Sminthurinus signatus
GAAATTTGAATAGATTTACTTGTCCGTGCCATGAAACGTCATAAATGACGTCATATCTGAGCATTGAATTTATATAAAAAATTGTTCTGCATGCACATGGAAAAACTAGGGAAAAAAGTAACTAATTTAACTGTAGTTACATAGTTTATTATAGCAGTTTAAATAGTTTGTCTTCTCTCTACCATCAGTTAATTTCCTAATAATTTTATACTAGAATTCGTTGGGTGTGTTTACAAATTTATACTGTGGTTGTGATTTTGTTTTGTATTGTGTAATTGCATTATTTACATTTATCGTGCAGCTATTTTTGGTAAGTATATATTTTGTATTTTGTATGGTAAACGGTAATTTAAGGGATAATTTGTATGTAGGTCAATCAGAGGCTCTGATTCAGAGCTACCTGTCATTTTTGTAATTTGTCAATCAAAGTAATTAACTATAGAGTATTTAAAATTTAAAAACTATTTACTTATTAATTTGGCTATTTATGACTAATACACATTGGTATTTTGGAACGTTACGTAGTTAATAAATAGTTTAAATTAAATAGGACAAATATTTAGATTTTGAGAAATGCTTTCCTATAATAATAAATCATAATATTTGTATTAACTGTCTTTTCTTGTTTTGTATTTTGACAGGATCTTTGGTCTTCTCTATGTGACTTGACTTGAGGATTATAAGAGGAATTGACCCAATTTCAATGTCAAGGGAAATAACAAGAAGATCACGGAATATTTTAATAAATTTTTATCATTTCTACAGTCTACAGTCAGATTTAGAGATTTAATAATGTGCAGTTATAAATATAATATGTAATATGTGATTTTGTAGCTTCAAGTCATATATGTGATGTTATGTATCAAATTACAAGAAATTATTTAACATTGAAGAAACAGAAGCATAAATTAGAAAGATTGACCAAGAAGACTACAAAAAAGAGGAGGAGGAGAAGGAAGAAGAAAACGGATTATTGATGTGATTGTTATTGCTCTCCATAAGATTATTAGCTTACTACTTTTAGCTGCCTCTGTATAATATATAAGTATTTTATTATAACAAGAAAACTTCCCGAGTATTTTATATACTCCACAATTACTATTTATATCCAATGTCCAGCGGATTGAATCAGAAAGTCACAGTAACCGGAGCACCGGGAGCTAATGGATCGCCACATCAAAATCAAATTCAGCGAGTATTTGTTCAAAGAGATTATCGACTAGGATTAAAAATTCGGTAAGTAATTTTAATAAATAATTAGAAAATATAATTTGATTATGAGATGTATGTAAATAATTTGTGTTTTGTTCTTTTCCATAATATAGATTTAGTTCCGATTTTCCACCCGAGCTTAATGGCAGAGTATGTACAATTTTGGATTTTTTTTTTGTATTTTACATTTTATAAATGAGACATTGTAGAGTATTTTAATTTTCAATATAGGAAAACTCAGGAGAGTTATATTAAATATTAAATGTTAATCATTTTCTTGTTTATTCTGTCATTAATTTTTTTTAGATCGATCAAGCTACCTATGACTTCACCATAAGTCACATAAATGATATGTTTCAAGAAGCTGAAAAATTTAATTGTAACACATTTTGTGAGTCATGTTGTGGATTTATAACTGCAAATTTAATTTCCATGTGTCGGGATACTAAATATGAAAAAGTGAGTCCATTATATTTTCTTGTTTTAACAAAAATTCATACTTTTGTGACATAAAAGTGAATACATGATTGAAAGATTTGTTTAGACATTTATTTAATGATTTGTTTTTTGTTTACAGTGTTTAAAACTTATATCAAAGTTTGTAGCAGAACAGAACAGTCGTGTCTACCTTCCGCGAGGCCTACAAATAACAGGTTAGTATATAATATATTATAGCAATCAATATATTTAAACATACATAAATATTGAATATTACATTGAATAGGAGAACGTTTTACTGAATCGTTGATTAAAAAATATATTTATTTATATATACAATTTAGATCCAGTAGAGAGAGGGTTACGATGCATTGAGATAATCATAATGAATGATTCGTCAAGATCATAACAAATGGTTGAGTACCTCAGTCAATTAAAAAAATTAATAAAACTCTTAACCAAATGTTGAAACTACATAAATAAATGACGTAAAATACTGCTATACCTATATAATATATTACATACAAAACGTATATACATGTATACAACATACTATATTGTTACTTTTAAATAACCTAAGTTTTTTTTTTCTTAATTTATTATTTATTATAAACAAATAAAAAAACAAACATGCAAAACGAAATCCAAGAATGGAATAATAATAATATATATTTACACACTTTATAGGAGTGATAAAACATGATGATGATGATGTGTTATATTATGAAAAACAAAGTATTAACTGGAGTCGATATATAATGTGCTATGTAGATAGAGTAAAAGTTAGTTTGTTGACTCTATACTTATTTAAACTCTATATATATATTACATATTATATTATTCCTATACGAGTCAACTTCCCGATCCTTTTATATTATATATAGATATATATTAGTAAAATATCCATCTCCAGGATTAAAATACTTTTGAAGAAGAAAGAATATTATTATAAAAACCCGTTTGTGTAAAATCTTCTTTTTTTTGTACTAACAGCAATTTTAATTATTATTATGTGGAATTAATTATTATTTATTATTATTATTATAATCTTGTACTTTTTTTTCATAAGTATATGTTGCTATACTATTGAAATAGAAAATAGAACACTATCTTGACCTTACCTAATATTACGTATATTATATATGAAACTGAAACGAGTTGTATTCTTTCTTCACACCATAAAATATTAGTATGATTGATTGATTAATTAATTAATTAATTTACTAACTGCTAAATATGATATTAAAAAAACCACTTATTATTGTACTGCATGATAATTATATGATGATACATATGTATAAAATATATTTATATATTTCATCGCTACCAAATGCATGAACGACTGAATGATGAGTACTAAACAACTTTAAACAGTTGCTGTGTAAATATTCATTTTTAAAAACGATTCAAAATTATTCAAATGAAATAAATACGCGTGAATTACTATAACATTGAAACAAAAATACTCGACTCGATTCATTTATTCCTACAATTGCATTTTTCAGTTTCATCAACAGAAAAAGGGGTTTACTGGTTTTGCATAATGTGTAAATAAATTATCAACATGCATAGCAAAACATATCTATTAATCTATGAGGCAGAATGAGATTTAAATACACCATTTGGAATTTAATATTGAAATTTCAGTTGTCTTTTTTATTTTTTTTATAATCAGTTATTTTTCTTATAAAATTAACCGTTTAACATTTATACGTATGATATAATATATTTAATATTATATTAAAAGAGGTATAGAAAGTTTCTATTAGAAACTATATAATAATATAGCGTGTCTGAATAAAATTTGATATTGCAAATAACGAGTTGTCGTCAGGTTTTCATTTTTTTTCACTTTTTAAAAAGGCACATAATATATTATTATTATATTGATTGAGTTGATTATCTTCCATTTTCATTGACATACCATACACAAACTTACAAGAAAAACAAAAAAAACCGAAATCCTTTTAAAACAAAGGGTGTGTGTGACGTAATGAACAAAAAAAAACAACACATTAATAATAATTCAATGCCGTAAAATATATATTATATTTTATAATAATAATAAACAATGATTATAAACGTAAACCTCTTTTTATCTCCGAAACTAAAGCTAAATAAAATAATAATATGTATTTTTTTTGTACACAACATAAAATATAATAATATTACAGATACACCATACCATCATGTTAGAATAAAAAAAACAGAAACGTATAATATAATTTATATGTTTTTCTCTAAAACAAGTCAAATTTACAATAATATATTACGTTATAATTTATAATACAATATGCAATATTATGTATATATACAGTACACACGGTATTTTATAAATGACACACAAGTTGTTTTGTTAATGGCAAAAGAAGAGGAGTTACATATATATTACATAATATTACAATAAATACACAACAGTGTAATTTTATGTCGTGATTCCTTTTTTGCATATATATACGATTCGAATATTTTAGTAAGGTCATGGCAATTTTATGTTGATGTAGTAGTTGTACTGCTCACTGTTTTATGTAATTTACAATATGTATTATACACAGTAACTTATTTACATTATTCTTTACAAAAAAAGGCTTGTGGTGTATTCAAAATATTGATAACAATTATTGTTAATAGCAGAACATCTCCTCGTTGACTAAATTATTCGATACTGTGTAGGCTTGTACATTTTGTATCGTTTTGTTAAATGTGAAACGTCATGTATAAATATTTTACATTATACTGTAAACGACTTAAAAAGGAAATAAAAAAAGGTAGTTTTAGTCTTTAAAAAACACATGTTAATTAGTCTTGAATTATTTTTGTTTTTTGAAAAAATTCATCCTTAAAATCAATAGTTTGTAATCTAACTCTATAATAACGCACAGCAACAATAACAAACATTATAAAAATAATACTGTTCTAGAAATGAAACAAGAGAAGAAATAAAAACAGCAAGGGGAAAAAAAATAAAGGACCAAAACAAAAAAGGATGAAAAAAATTGAACATGTCAAAAGGATTTTTAAGAATAAAAGAGAACCATTACAGATTACAGATTATTAATCCAAGTACATTATAATAATATAACACTAGATGATAGATGCTGTTTAAATTTTGTTTAAATACTTAATACTTATAAATGTAATATATTTTATCTCTATTCTGCTGCTTGCGTAATATATATAGGTTTTCGATGTCTTGATGAGTTTTGCAGTGTCATTTCAGGATTCAATAAGCTCTGTAAAGGGGAATTATTGACGGGTTCTAATTTTATCTGCTGCATTCTTGGATGTGAATTTTCTTCATCTACTTCGCTTTTAATTTTTGACGTAGTCGCAGCAATACTTAATTCACCTTGATCTCTTGAGGCATCTGTAACTGTATCACCGCCTATACATTGAAAACAAACCAATAATCATCATAATTATAATATACTGTAAGTAACCATCTATTATTATTAGTATTTAGTATAATATATAGTATGTGTACTATGCAAAAAAATAAGAAGAAAAAGAAACAAGTTTACAAATATGCTCACATATACTTATAATATTTAATATCTCAACAAATGATCATACTCTTCTTTTCATAATTTATGCATATACACTATGCACATTCGTACACTAATGAAGAACAGTGTGTATGTACATACCATAGCTATTGAGATGAGACGCTGTTTTTCCTTTTCGTTTATACTTTTTACTACTTCTTCGAAGAAAGCCTCTAAAATGAAATCCATTTGATGATGTAGTCTGATTCGTAGAACTCGTCTAATTTTAAAAAAAAAAAAGGACAGAAACAAAAAACAATTATCAATATGAATTCTACACATCATATTCATAATAGTATTAACATTTATATTTTTTAAAAAGTATTCAGTTTTGGCTTGTCGTAATCATAAGATCATGATATCATACTTACCTTTGTGGAAGTTTGGTCATCATCTAAATAAGCATGGTCATAGAGATTTGTAATTTCGTCTAGAGATTTGGGATCAACTGTTGTTGAAAAGTACATGTAGGAATGAAGACAAAAAAAAAATATAGATTTAATTAATGGATTCATTATTTTTCTGTTTGGTCAAAGTCAATAATAATTATCAATGTTCAAATCATCTCAAATCTCAAAGTTCAAATGATATTATCCACATACATAACATAACATAATATTATAATATTCATTCACACCCACATGAAAATAAAGACAAGGTAATAAAAACTACATTGACAAACCTTTTATTTTATCTTGTTGTACAACACAACGAATGATGTGTCCATCAACTTGCCCCATAGACCAAGTTTTAACATCTACAAGCTCATCCGTGTCCGTCTATTTACAATTTAAACAAAAAATACATATAATTTCCACATCTAGAGAATACATTTACTCTTTAACATAGTTATAATTATTATGCAGAATATTATATTACAAATTACAAACTATTCTACTTACATCAATTACTTGAACTTGGTCAAGTTTGAGTGAGTGTTGGGAAAGAATCGGTTTTAAAACTTCTGCAATCCTGCGATTTGGATTTGCACGAACTCCAACAGTTAGGCAAGCCACCGGCTATTAATAATGAACAAAAAAACAAATGATAATTATTTAATTTGTTAAAAACTATACATTTTACACATTTACAACGAAAAAATAAAAACCACGTAGATAAATAAATAATAAACTAATAAACAAAATAACGTACCAGTTCAATGGACAGAAAAGCTCTGATATCGACTTTAATTTCTCTTGCAGTCATCTCACTCACATCAACATTTAAGTCTAGTGGTTTTCCAGTGGCTACCGAAATAACTTCAAATGCACTGTACACAAATTCACGTTTTTCTAATAACCTGAAATTATCATGAATAAACAAAAATTACATATAATAATCATTTATTTTGAAAATAAAAAACCATTTGCTCAAATTATAAAATAATATTTAATATTTATTGATTCATAATTTTACCTCTGGACAGTTGTTGATAAAGATTCACCAGGTTTACAAGGGAGGACTGTTGTTGAATTATCAGGTAAAATGACACGACAAAGTTTGTAGCTCTTCCTTCTAAAACTGTCATCATCTTGATCATCTGAAGCATCAATTTGATTCATAGACGTCCTTTGAATAAATGACAAATCCGCATTGAGGAATTCCCCATCACTACTATTTTTATTACTCCTATGTTTATTTTTTGAACGATTTTTAATATTCCATGGGAGGAGGGACCGTCTTCTTCCATCTTGTTTATGGGATTTCACAGAATCTTGATCCGAATCTGAAGGATCTCCAGTGGAGTTGGGAGGAAGTTGTGACCCATTCGCAAAATCACGAAACATGTCAGATCGTAAAAAGCGAGGGTAACAGTCAAACTTTAGCAAGTTGTAAACTTGGCCCAGAGGGAGATCAAACATATCAATGGTTGGTTGGGACAGTCTGAGAGCCTTTTCAACTTGACATCTTGCCTGTTCATAGTAAAATAATCATTATTATCATTATTTATTATTATTAGCTTATAGAATGTCTACAGGAAATTGGAATGTCTTATCTTTGGCCTATGAGAAAAATGTACTTATTTATTATTTATAGAACATTTATCACAGGTTTCAATCTTTATTGTTAAACAAAAAAAAGTGTATCACTTCCTAAATAGGTCATCACCATCTCCATGAAGAATGCACTTTTATTGTTTACGTGACAAAAGGCACGTACGTATTCTATTTCATATCTATTTTCAGTCTTTAAACACGTACATAATTCTAAGACTAAAGGTCAAAAAAGAGAGTCAACTATACAAATACAAAAAATATTATAATCTTATTATAATCTGTAGGAAATAAAACCAACCTGAAAATCCACATTAACAGGATCCGTCGCCCCATTCTGAAGAAATCTTTGAAAGATTGTTGAAGCCATCGAGATTCTTTGTGACTGTGTAAGCTCGGCATAACTTTCTTTGAAACGTTGACAGGCAGTGTAAAAATGAATATTTTCAGCTGAAAATTCATGTTCAAGGAATTCCTATAAAAAAATAATCAAAACAATTATGAAAATTAAATAAATATTCTTTTAAAAAAATCAATGTTATAATTCATTTCATGTATTTGTACTTTGTGCACAAAAATCCATTACAATTTATCGCTTATAGCTAAAAATTCATCTTGTATCTTGTATCTTTGTTCAAAGAGCAGAAGATACAAATTTCCGAGAAAAGTAATAATAATGATGCTAATCACACGTATTCAATGTTCATATCAACACTCTCAAGTTCATTCAACATTCAAAATTCAAAGTGAGTTCATATAAAATATTATTCATATTATTTGAACACAAGTAAACAGAAAACAGAACACAGGAAACATGAACAAAAAAACAACGATTGATGATCAGTTGAATGCTGAATGCTAATTTTGGCAAAAAGTTCATAGTAGCAGCTACACATCTTATGATATCTTGACTACATTACATTAAGAGCTGAAGAATGTTGAAGACGTACAAAGTATTTATAAAAATCCAGCACACTACTGATTACTGATTACACGTGAGTGACGGTGCATTTTCATACGGAAAAAACCTACTCTTCTCTTCCAAGAAATGACAACGGGGCATCATATCATCATCAAAGAGTTTGATCGTTGATCGTTCAATCACACATCACAAATGCAATAAAAACTATTTATCATTTTTTCACATCGAATATCTCTGCCTCTACGGTCTACAGTCTAAAGTTTAAAGTGTGTAGAGAGTAGATAGCAGATAGTACAAAAATAGCAAAAAGTGACGCCCTAAATCCATTTATTTATATTATGCAGATCTAAATGATGATTGATCAAAAGTTCCCTTTCCTTTCAAATTAAAAAAATATACATGTAATAAATATATCCTATAAATTATAAGAGTGTACTATGTATCATGCAAAAGAATATCTATAAAACCATAATAATTTTTCAACAAAAACACTTATTTATAAACCTGATGAAAGAAAAAGATATAATATAAAAGGATCAATGATTGAGAATCGAGATTAAATCTTATTTTTTTGCGACTAGCTTATCTCAATAATCTTATCTTGATACTTGATAGTCACAAAATGAGACAAAGAAGAAGTATCAGAAAACCAAAACCAGATATTTAGACAATAATGCTTATATTATGAATTTCAGAATTCAGAATCTCGGAATTTATAAACCAGACATCAGACATGTATCTATATTCTGTATTCTTTATAGAAAGAAAAGGAACATTACATTTTTTCTCACAGAAAATATTATATATTATATTATACAAGTTGAGACTTGAGACTAATCGCAAGATTATAATCATGAACCTAAGTAAATGATAGGTTATGAATTTTCTGAATATTATGACACGTAAACACCCTCGAGCCTCAAGTCTCAAGTCAAACGAAGTACGAAGATGATCTCATTTTCATTGATGAGATAACAATCATAATTCATAAGGTATAATATAATATATTTCTCACACAAAACCATACAATAAATAGATATTTCAACACTTTTTAGCTCGCCTGTTAATTCTGCATTTTATAACTTCAAGCTCAAATCAATCAGAGGGAAATTTGACATTGTTGAATCACTTTATATTATTATATTTTTTAGTATAAAATGAACAATGAACTTAAATGGGACAGTCTGCAAATAATTAAATAATACTCACTGTCTGAAAAAAGAACTACTATTATTAGATGAATAATCAATGTTCAATATTATAGATATTCTTATTATAAAAATAAATACATTCGTACATTTTGAAATATTTAATACAAATAATATTAGTGAACAGGACAAAAAAAGTTATATGGTGTATTTATTTGGTTCCGTTATGGGCAGATTTAGTTTCAGTTTAAAATCCCTAACATTCCATACTTCATACTCCAAACTCGATACTCCATGCACCGTATAATTCAGAAACTTTTTTTTTTCATCCTTTTCTCCTCGAGCAATAATTCTTGAAATCTTCTCCTTCCCTTGAATTAGTATGATTTTTTCTCGTGTTTCATTCGATCGAGAATCGAGAAACATGCTCAAAATTCTTCTTCGTCTTCTCTTCTACGTTTACTTCTTAGTTGCCCATAAAATAGCCGTACAACGTACAACTATCTGTGCTCTTGTACAATATACAATGTACAATGAAAGCTCAACTCACCCACATGCACACATGCAAAGCATTGTACTTTGTATTTTGTAATACATGTTTTAATGTACATCATATCAGTATAAATAAATTCTATATCGATTTCCAAGAATGCATGTAATATGTAATATGCACAAAGATACAAAGAGCTACATAAGAAGAAAAAGAAGAAGATGAAGAAAGGAAGGATTTCATGAGGCTGTCCATACTCTTACATTACATAATGATTCTTGCTGAAGGTGGAGAAGATGCATATAATTTAATTAAATCACAATTCAGCTCAACTCAACTCAACTCGACGATTTTCTAACCTTACTATGTATTTAACCTTCTATCTTTTAGTTCTCTTCGCTCTTCACTCTGCACGTCAAATCAGGAATCAGGAATCGAAATAATAAATGCACATGAAACAATGTACTACTATCTTTCTACACTATACAATACATTTTACTCTGTACATTGTAGATTGTACGGAATAGAAAAAAAAACATGAGTATTATTTAAGTACTAAATACATAACAAAAAATCAAAGAGAACAATACTACAAATTAAACCAAAAACTAAACATAAAGAGGTATAGATGGTTTTTATTTTACTAAAGTATATTGTATAAATGTAGATAAATCTAAATTCTAAATCTGTGCAGGAAATCGTACACTCATCCGTATAATTTACCAAATCCAAATCCACGAACATGAATAATATTATACTGTACTCTTGATTCTTGATCCTTGATGCATTAGCTTTTAGCAGAAACAGAACAAGAAAAAAAAATGTATCAAAGAGCTAAGAGCAATTCAATTTCTCATGATGGTACATGATACACTTTAAAATCATTATTTATATCTATGAATAAATCAGCAAAATGAAAAACAAAAAGGTTGGCCTGGCCTGACCAACAGTGACCAGTTGTTTCATGTTGTTATTGTAGTTTGATTTTTGCAAAATGCAACCCTTCTTTATTCTTTATTCATTCATCCCATTTCATTTTTTTTTTATGCAGTTATCATCTTTCTACAAATCTTTGATAGATTCTAATCCTAAATCCTAAATCCATGCTTGAGACAAGGTAAAAAGTAAAAAGTGCTTTTTACTTTTTTTTAACTTTGCACTCCATTCTAATTTACTCACTAAAAGTTCCTCCCTCTCAACTCTCAACTATCTACATTCTATGTATAATATTACTATAACATTATACTTTCAACTTTCAATTCAATGTTGAATGCATTCCCTCAAGTCATAAATCCGGACCAGACGTAACCAACATAACAAAGTCTCCATCACAGAAAAAAAAAACAAGTAGAGATAAAGATACTATTATATTATTATTATATATTATTTAAATATCGCCCTTGGATTCCTATTCAGTAAAATGTAAAACGTAAAATGTGAAATTAGGAATTGAGGATTGAGAATACTTGTACAACATTTGTTTACTCATGACATGATACATTAGAATATTACATAGTGTAATAAAGAGTCGTTCCGATCCATATATGTGCATTTTACCTTTTTACTGTATAAAATACACCTTTTATTTGGTTATAAAATCAAAGTATGATGATGTAATACACCACATTCATGAATAATAATGATAATTCAAGATAAATCTAGGCTTCTTTTTTTATAGGAATATCTCTTCAATCTTCAATGTAGAATATCATAGAAAATATATGAAGTATAAAGTATGGACTATGGACTTAAAACCATAATAATAATAATAAAAATAATAATGTGCAAAAAAATTTAAACTAATTAAAAGTTTCTAAAATAGATAAAGATGTATACAGAAAAGTATTTGTATTACAAACCTTAAAAAGTTGGAATCCTTGATAGTCAGTCAATAACTTTTCAATACACTCTGCCCATTTGTCCATCCGGTTTACTTCCATTTTCGGCTTTGGTGGTGGTTGTGGTTTTTTAAACTCCCAGAAATCATCTCCACCTCCTCCTCCTTCAACCTTCCCAGACTCCTGAAAAAATAGAAACAGAGACAAAAGAAATAAATATCAATTTGCCTTATAATATTCAACTTCAATATATTCAATACATCATCATTATCATCATCTTCAAAGAACAAATACTAAATACCAAATATGAGCATGTTTAAAATATTAGAGAGTTTAGAGAACTAATAAAGAATTGAGCTTGAAAAGAGTAAAGAGTATGAAACTTGAAACGGGAAATAATTCTACCATAATTTTCCAATTTACATGACTGAAAAATATAAAATATCATATTATTTCTATATATGTATGCGGATTCAGAATTCATCTACAAAATCCATTGATATCGATAGATACATTTAACATTTTTTTAATATATGAAAGTCGTTGAGCAAAGAGTATTAAATAAAATATCATGTTAAAGCAAACAAATAACAAATAGACCCCAAAAAAACATCATCATTTAGAGTTTAGAGTTTACAGGTTCAACTTTCCTATGAAGTCCCACTCACTAATACAACAGTTTTTGTAAGGATACTTTGAAAAAACAGAGAGAGATAGATATGGATAGAATTGTCTCCTGTCTTCTCAACTCTCACATGTTAGATTGAAAAAAAAAATTTAATATTAATTGTCCGTAATAGGTAACCCTACATATTTTTTCATATTTATGCCCTCATTATATTTTATGGCGTTATTTTCTCTCTTCTCTCCGTCTTTGAAATTGAAAAAGAAGACGACTACGAATCCGTCTTAAACTCCTCCACTTGATGTTTGATACTTGATATTTGATATTTATTGTGTTTTGTGTATTGTGTATGATGTAGCATTTTATTACGAATATTAATTTATTGTATAAAAAAATATGGCTGACGCATGAAAAAAAAACACCTTGTCAAAAAACAAAAAGTGTGTGCAAGACAAAGTTTCTTGATTGATTTATATTAACATTGAACATTAACGTTACACTTTACACAGGTAAAGATGTTTTATCTCTAATCGTACGTGTACTTTACTAAACCATAAGTACTTTTATCAAAAGTTTATGACAGTAACCAATTCATTTTTTT
>JABASP010003717.1:0-12811 GCA_019776565.1 Sminthurinus signatus
GAACTTCCTCCTCATATATTTTCTATCGCCGACATTTCTTACCATACCATGCTCAAAGAAAAACGTAACCAGTGTAAGTTTTTTTTTTTTTTTTTGAATTATTTATTTCAGCTCATTATTTACTTACTAAGTTTTTCTTTCTTTATATCAAGTTCATTTTAAGACGGAATATCATGTATTACGTAAAATGTGCATCTTGTTCATTTTACTTTTTCTTACAAAAAAACATGTTATTTCAAGTCATTTTTCATTTCTTCTTTCTCTCTCTATATTTTAATAGTACTAACACCAATACCAAATACCAAGTTTTGTAATAAATATACATGTCTTTTTTTGATACAGGTATTGTAATTAGTGGTGAATCAGGTTCAGGAAAAACAGAAAGTACAAACTTTCTTCTTCATCATTTAACTGCACTCAGCCAGAAAGGAACACATGGCAGTGGCGTAGAACAAACCATACTCAGTGCTGGGCCTGTACTCGAGGTAAACTAAACTTTACACACATATAATTTTTATCACTTATCATCATCACTAAGATTATAATGATAAAGAATGATGATGGTGATCAACACGATCATCATCATTTTTTACATTTCTATAACAAAACACACACCTAAAAATAATATTATCATTATTATTATCATTATTACTTATTACATGTATATCCAAACTTTTGTATTCAACAGTCAAATATTTTTAAAACAAATGGTCAAATTCCAATGCACACTTATCTTTTTAAAATACTTTTCCTTCTCCTCTCCACAAAAGTACTATTATCATCATTATTAATTATTACTACCCTGAGTATCTGAGTATCTCGTTTGAAATGATCTACTTTACATTTTACTACATCTGTACTATATATAAACAAACCAACGTATTTTCGTGTTTTATAATGACAAATATTATCTTACCTTTAACCTTCATGACTTTATGCATGTATACATAAAGGTATACTGTATTTTATACATGTTACTTTGACATTTCTTCTCCATGATTCAATTCTAGGGCTTTTGGCTCAATATCCCTTATTCATTTAATGTATATATTATAATATTACATGTGTGCAGATCTTTAGTTTTTTACACCCTGTACTTTTTTTTTTGAACTCATGAACATTTTGAATGTTTAATAGACTCTCTCTCTCTCTCTCACACTATTTTCACACATTCATTTTATTTTCTCTACACTACTTTTCTTCTTCATTCTTCATGATATCTCCTGGAACACGACCAACAACATCAATAAAATCCTCAATGCATAGTATTATTATCTGTAGTAATGCTAGTGTTATATAAAACCTTTTGAAATTAAGTAACTCCTACAATACTATTTTAAAAATATCTAAAGTGTAACTTCTGTACTTTTACTTGTAATCAATAAACTGAAGTTGATTTTCTATGTATTTTTCTGTTCATTTTTTTTCTAGGCCTTTGGAAACGCGAAAACAGCACATAATAATAATTCCTCCCGTTTCGGTAAATTCATTCAAGTCTCCTATCGTGAAAATGGAATGGTTCATGGGTAAGATTTTTATACTATAGATGGAATTCATACAATATGTAAAATGTATAAGATGTGATGTTGGGAACTTGACAAGTAAATAAATAGAAAAAGAATTGCTTTACTATTGAATACTTTGCAAAATGCTACCAACTACTATTTTCAAATCTCAAGTCTCAAGGATTGTAAACACATGGAATAGCTGTAATAAGAAAAAAAAGTCCCATTTCAAACCGTCCGTTAAATAGACTACAAACTACAACATATTGTATACAGCTGGAAGAAGAAAAGCAGAAAATTAAAATATTATAGTCAAAATGATTTCTTGACATTCAACTAAATGTCTTTTTTTTATGTATCTACATAATATTATAATACATCCTTAGAAAGTATTATGCATTCCAAATTCCAAAGTCGGTACATTTTTTTGACGGGTTATATTATTTTTTAACGGGTAACGCCTTTTAAAATGTTCCGAGTCTACCGAAAATTACTGTCAAATAGAAAAAAAAAGAAGGAATTTCAATGTTCTACTTTTATCTTAATAGAAATCTACAATGTAATTTTGATACAATTTTAGAGTAGTTAAGTTTTGAAAACAATTCTGTGACTGGTATATCTCTTTCTTTCATTATTTTTCTTTTGTTGGCAAATCTCCAATAATTGATATAATCCGTCAGTCAAGATTCAAGATGCAGCTTTTAACAAATAAATGAGAACGTATTCTTCACCTATGTTTATAATACAAATGTAGCATGTAGGAGGAGGAGTAGTAGAATATGTGTAGTAATTGTAGAAAAAAATGTTCCGCGTCGTATTACTTTTATTTACTATAGGCGTACGTTCACATTGACTCGGGAAGAAAATAGTTACAGTAGTATAAAGTATAATGTATATATAGTATATAATAATGTAAACAAATAAAGAAAAAGGTCACGAGGAAATTCTATTGAGCACATTCGATTATTTTTTCTACGCATGCTACCAATAGATAGAAAAAAAAAATGAGTATACGTTGAAAGACAAATGTTTCCAAGTATTTTTGAAGCATTTATCGGTAAAAAAAGAAAAGAAAGAAGATCGGTGTAAATATACTGTATGTTGTATTTTTTTAGTTTGGAATTTGGAATAGTGTTGAAAAGTAGGCTAAATGTTTATAATTGAAAGGAAATGATGTATTTACATGTTTTTAATGAAATGAAGTTTATACTGTATACACATGTTATGGATGATGATGGTTTATGTTTGATTTTGATTATTTATTTATTTATTTATATTTACAGAGCCATCGTTCAAAAATTCTTATTGGAAAAAAGTAGGATATGTTGTCAAGCATTACATGAAAGGAATTATCATGTATTCTATTATTTATTGGCTGGAGCAACGGATCAAGACAAAGTGGAATTAAAATTACTTCCAGCTCATAATTATCACTATCTTAACCAAAGTGGTTGTTATACTTTGGAGGGAGTGGATGAGAGCTATGAATTTTCAAGATTAAAACAGTCCATGGAAATGGTCGGTTTTGGTCCCGACAAACAACGAAAATTATTTTCAGTTTTATCCGCCGTCCTTTTACTTGGTTAGTTTATTACTTTTTGTAGCTGTATGATTATGTTTATGTTTTCTTATTTATTTACAAAAATTCATGCAAGCAAAATAACAAATAACAGTCATAATTCATGATACTTATTTGTTGTTGTTTATTTAGGAAATGTCAAATTTGTACCTAAAAAATCTTCGTATCATGATGAATCAGTATTGATCAAAAATCTGGAAGCTGTTCGCCAAATATCCTCCTTACTTCGTGTTAAACATGAGACACTTTTAGCATCTTTAACGAGCAAACGTGCACGTGTAAATGGAGAGATGATAGTTATTAATTATCGCATGACAGAGGTTGGTGGAATTTTATTCTGTTTTTCTTTATTTGAGCTTTATATTTTCCTATATATATGAGGTGGCATTTAAAATGTGTCAAATCTATAAAAAATGTTTAATTTTGATGACTCTATTGTCTAATGTATTATTGGCGTATCTTTTCTCTTTATCTTATACCTTTTGAGTTTGTTGTTCAGTTTACGTATTTTCCAGTCCCTTTTAGTTTTAGTTTGAGTTCTTAAAAACCCTCTTTTATCTTTTTTTTATACTTTTGTAGCTCATGTATGAGAATTGAGACTTAATATGTGGATTAATTTTACTAATTACTTCTAATACAACTAATTCCTATTAACTGAATTTTTAATGTAGCCTGCTTATTATATTCAGCTGGAAACTATGGTGTAAGTCCCCACTTTCCAACAAAAAAAACAGTCTATGTGTTGTGATTTAATGTAGTGGGTTTATTATTAGATACAAATATTTTGCAAGTAAAAGTATACCATCATAATATTATAGAGAATGACGTAGTTTAATAAAATAACAAGTAACAAATAATAATATCATTATACTTATTAAGACGTTTAATCACTAATCACATTTACCATTTTATTTAGTGTCCCATTTTTATTACTTACACATTTTAATAATCATGATTGGAGCTTTAATACTGACTCTTTTTATTACAACTTGTAATTAATTAATTTGATGTGTTTTATAATTACCAGGCGGTTGCGAGCAGGGATGCTTTGGCAAAATGTCTCTATGGTGCTCTATTTGACTGGATCGTTCTTCAACTTAATCATGCTCTTCTAAGTAAAAAAGGACCATTAGGAAATGGTATAGGAAAGTCCATTGGAGTACTTGATATCTTTGGCTTTGAAGACTTTGATAGTTGTAATTCCTTTGAGCAGTACTGTATAAATTATGCCAATGAACACTTACAGCATTACTTTAATCAGCATGTGTTCAAATATGAACAAGAAGAGTACAAAAAGGAAGGGATTCGCTGGACCAATATAGAATTTTTAGATAACTCACCATGTCTTAATCTCATTGAAGCCAAGCCAAATGGTCTAATTTGTATTTTGGACGATCAGTGCAAGTAAGTTGTAAAATTTTGGATATCATTTTTACTGTTTAATATTGAAAGTATAAAAATATATCATCATGTTTGATCATAATATTAATACTTTATTATTAATTTTTTTTGCATTTTTTTTTTAGTTTTCCCGGAGCTACTTCTGAAACTCTCCTACAAAAATTTAGTTCAGTTTACAAAGATCACAAATTTTATAATGAAACCAAACGTGAAAATGCTTTTGTAATTTGTCACTACGCTGGTCGGGTTAAATATCAGGTACTTTTATAATATATTATCATTCATGCTTATTTATTCTGTCCTGTCCTAATTCTGCCCTGACAAAATGACTTTGAATAATATTTGAATGAATCAAACTTATACTTCTTTTCATAGGTTTTGGAGTTTAGGGAAAAGAATATGGATCTCATGCGATACGACCTAATCATAAGTAAGTATTATTACTATGCAATAAAAGCAGCATTAGTTTTTTTTGGTTCTGTGTAATGGATACTTTTAACTAAAACATGTTTTGTTTGTGTCTGTTTTTTTTTATAGTTTTAAAGAATAGCAGTTGTGCCTTTGTACGTGAGCTTGTCTCGATTGACCCCGTTGCAGTTTTTAGATGGGCTATTCTCAGAGCTTTTTTTAGAGCATTCTTTGCCTTCCAAGATGCTGGACGAAGACGCAAAAATCATAAAGGTATGTTATTTGTTATTTTAAATTTTATTTTGATTCTTCTTTTTGTTTAATATACCTCTTACTTAATAATTGTTGTTTATTTTGTTCCACAGAAAATAGTACCTTCAATCGAAACACTAGTGTCAGATCCTCCTCAGTCATTAGTCCTAATGATCATGTAGTCAAGTGAGTCAAGTTTCAATATACAATATGCCAGCGTTTTTTTATATTTTAGTCTATTATAATTGATAATTATTGACGTATTCAATGATTTGATACAATGTTTTTCTCATTTATTTAGGAAAAGATCATTCTCAAACCGTTCTCAAGCACTCAGTTCACGCAATATGAAAAATTTACGTACTGTTAAAACATTGGCAAGTCATTTAGCAGCCATCGGTGTATCAAATAAATCATATAATCCTAGAAAACAACCCATTTCCGTTTCACAACAATTTCAATTATCATTACACTCTCTAATGGTTACTTTAAATCAAGCTAATCCGTTCTTCATTCGCTGTATCAAGTCCAATGCCGATAAGGTTAGTATATTTATTTGACCATCTTAGATTTACATTTTTTGTAATCTCTCATTCAAACTTTGATTTGAAATTTCAAATATAACTTATAATGTATTTTTTTTCGGTTTATAGGTTTCAAATATGTTTGATGATGGGATTGTTCAGCGACAGTTACGTTATACTGGAATGCTGGAAACTGTAAGAATTAGACAAGCTGGTTATAATGTTCGACTAAATTTTGATGAGTTTGTCCATTTATATAGAATACTTCTCCCTAAAGGACTTAAAAGGTTTGTCCTAAATTCTAAATAAATTATGATTATTTTTAGTACGGATTTTTTTCAAAATTTTACCATAAATAGTATTAAAAAGAAATTGTTTTGTACTTTTATATTCATTTGTTATCCATATTTTATAATAATTTTACGTTTATTTATTTTACAGTGAACGAGAAGACGTTGAAGCATTTATGAAGTCACTAAATTTAAATCCTTTAAACTATCAACTCGGACAGAACAAAGTTTTTATGCGTGAAACAGAAAAGATTAAATTAGATTATTTTCTTCATCAACAAATTTTAACTAGTATAGTTTGTATTCAAAGATGGTATAGATCTATTCTGGAGCGTCGACATTTCTTACGTGTTCAACAAGCAGTTATTACCATTCAGGTATATATTTTTTTGATCTATATTTTATTCATATACATTACTAAACTTTTTACTTATATAAATGATAAAATTTTTTATTAAATATTTGAAATTAATGAAAATAATTTATTCTTATGTTTTCCAGTCATACATGCGAATGTTCTTGGCACAAAGACTTGTATCAAATTTGAAAATAATGAATTTAGCAGCCACTTACATTCAAAAAATATGGCGAGGTCATCATGTGAGAAAGTGGTATCAAAGTCTTAGAAACTCTTGTATTCAATTTCAAGCTCGTACCAGAGGAAATATTCTTCGACAGAGAGTGGCAACCATTTTGGAACAACGGCGTAAACTTTTGAAGGAAAAAGATGTGAGTTTTTTTATTTTCTGAATAATAATTCTACAAAAAATCTTTTAGTTTTCAGTTTCAGCAAAGTATTATTATTATTTGTATTAAAATTTAAATTATATTCAAAAATTTGTTTTTTTTTAACTTTTTAATTTAGACTCTTGAACCTGTGATTCGTCCTGAAAGAACAAATGAGTTACTAATAAAATCTGGAAATGAGATTTACAACATGGATAATATTTCTAGAGGAAATTTTGAAGAAATAGATGGAAAGCCTGTCCATAAATCAAAGCCAAAAATTCAAACTTCAGAGTCCAATGAGTACGTATTAATTTTATGGAAATTTTGTAATGTTTTATTGTATAGGAATTTCAATTTTCTATTTTATTATTTACTGTTCTCAAAATGAATTATTATTTTCCATTTTCTAGATTTTCACTCCAATCCTATATTAATTCTGGAAATACTGAATATATTAATAATAATAGAACTCTACCGTTTCGCTCAAAAACTGGAAGTGATGAGGCATTGGACTATGGAGATGGAGATGCGGATGATAATGCCAATATTTATGGTATGCTATATGCTATAATATTTTCTAAGAAGGAAATTGAAAGAATCTAATGCAAATGATATATTATAATAGTAAAAAATTATTTTAATCATCATAAAAACAACAATATATATATAAGAATGCTTTTATTTTCCTTTAAATTTTCTAGACTCAAATCAACTAAATTCTGATGGAAAGAAAGATAATAATAATAAACTAGTGCCAATGAAAACACCCAGTAGTAAAAATCCATTTCATCGAGCTAAAAAACATATTAAAACTATCATGATAAGTAACGCCAAAACGAAACAACCTGAGAAGCATGAAGCAACACTTTTAGAGAAAATGGAAAGTGTAAGTGACAATGAAGATAATAATGATAACTTTTCACCAAATTCTAGACCATCCACATCCACATCTGCCTTTCCCCATTCTTTTTCTTCTCCTTCTTCGTCTTCTTCTTCTAAATTAAAAGTGAGTAGTAGTCTGACAAGTGTTCATCCAGGAGAGTCAACATCGAATGTACTGTTACCTAAAAAATCGGTTCTTCAACTGAGACATAGTAGAACTCTTAAAAATATGGTTGATAATAGTAATACTTCAAAACGAATAGAATCTCCAAATATTAGTGTCTCTAAAAGTAGTGGTATACTTTATCATGACAGTGAACCTTTTTATAATGAAAAACCAGTGGATGTTCCTCCGTCTATGCAACGAAATTATGCATCAAAATCATCTTTTGAAAATACCCTACAACAGCAACAACAACAACAACAAAATATTGGGAAATCTGGACTTGAAAGGAGGGGTGATAATAGAAGACAACAAGTTTATGATGATAGTTATCCAAATAATAATGGTCTAGATGCTTATCGGCCAGTCAAACAAAATCTTCGTAGAGAAAGTGATGGTGTTGTGAATATGAATTCAAGTGATTTACGTCGTGATAGTGCACAGAGTTACAGTCCGAGTGTTTCCAGTCAAGATAGTTTATTCTATCAATTTAATAGTAATAATGAAATTTCAACTAATATACGTACTCAAGATCGAGATCGTCTTTCTACATCGGCCAGGTTTGTTTTGTTTTTTTTTCCAAAAATATTTAAAAAAAAATATCTGTTATATAATATTTAATATTATGTGAATTAATTAAGTATCTATAAAATAAATTATATTTTTGGTTTAATTATAGTTTTTGATTTTGTGATTTGTAATATCTGAGGATAATAACAATAATAATAATAATCTATTTTATCATTTTTTTTAGTGGTATGTCTCTTCCAACTACTGGAGCTTTCAATCCAGTATCATATAGTCGAAAACCGGTCAAAGCAATTCTTAGTTCTGAAGGAATTCATCGACGCTTAGCATTAGATGTAAATTCTGCTCGGGATCTTAGAGAGAATGTTAGAAGAACCCGATCCGTCTCTGAAACTCGTGGGAGTAATGGGGATCTATATGAAGATGATTACAATAATAAAGAAGATTTTTTACTATCCGATTCTACACCAGAAACAACTCCAACTGCAGAATCTGGGGATAATAATAATGGGAAATCCATGAAATTTGGTTATCATGATTTGGATAAATGTCCAAAATTTCATCGAGGGGATAGTTGTAAGGCTTGTAAGAAGAATATGCACGCTGTTTTTGCTCCTGGTTATAAATGTTCCGAATGTAAAGTTTATTTCCATGAGAAATGTATTTCAAATGGTGCAATTTTAAATCATATTTGTGAATGTCGTAATCAAAAGAACTCCTTTATAAAACCAACACGAAGTAAATCTGAAACAATTAGTCGGAGACTCAAAAGAAAACAAAGTAAAACTTCAGTTGATGTCAATAAACCCAAATTTAGTCTTACTGGAACATCCGAGTTTATAGGTAAAATATAAAAAATGATTAAAATGATTTACAAGATTTTTAATATTACAATAATAAATGTGCAGCATAATAACATTGTGTTTTTTCCATGTGTTTTATTCAATTTTTCACTTTCTTGTTGTTTTTACAGACGCAGCTGATCAAATTATTTCTGATGTTCGAGAACTTCAATTAATGCAAGAGTTTATATCAGCAAAGGTAAAGAAACACAATTACTTAGCTTTTAAAAATTATTTATACATAAATAATAATGAATACCGAATAACAAAATTGATATCTAACGTGTATTTTATACTCTTCTCTTTTTTCCTTGTTTTCTTATCTCCATTCAGATTCATCAAGTACGAAATAAGGAGGGTGAAAAATCTAGTTTAGTCGACAAAGTATTTGAACAAGCTTTAATGGAATTTAAAGAAAGTCTCGTGAGTACCTATAGTGTTGGTAGTAAACAAGGAGGGATTATGCAACTCAATATTACTTACAAAGATCTTATTCAGTATTTTGCAAATATTATGGAGACTGTGTGTAAGCAAGAACAAGCGGATGTTCCATCAACTCCCATGGTCAACGCATTAAGAGGATTTTTGAATGAATTTATGAGTAGTAACCGAGTTGAAGAAAAACCAAAGTTGAGTAAAAGTAGAAAGAAAGTCAAACGGACTAAAAGACCAAAGGGAGAAGAAACCATTAATTATCTCGGACATTGTTTTTCCTCTATGGTTATTTACATACCGTAAGTAAAAGTTTTTATAAGAAACAAAAATAAGTAAAACATATTTAAAGTTTAAAATTTTTATATAAGTATATAAGTAATAATATAAGGTAATTATTAAAAACATATTTCGTTTTCTTTATTTGCAGGACTGCTTGCGAAATCTGTTCCTCATTTATCATGTGGCCTATCGAAAGAGGTGTTTCCTGTGATAGTAAGTTTTATTTTATTGTATTTGTCAATTATAATTTATAATCAACACAATGTTGCTAGAAAGGAAATCATGATATATTCTAACATTTATTTGTTTTTACTCCCATTTTTATATATAGAATGCAAATTAGCTTGCCATAAAAAGTGTCACCTAAAATTACAAATTGAGTGTAACGAAGGTTATGCTCGAGGTGGTAGTACTTCTGGTGATGGTGGGATTTTTGGTGCTCCATTAAACTCTCTAGTTCCTGAAAATGGAACTGTTCCACTTATTGTTGATCAGTTAATCACGGTCGTAGAATTCTATGGTTTAAGACAAGAAGGCATTTATAGAAAATCAGGTACGTACATTTAAAAATTAAACAACTGTAAAATATTTAAAGTTAAAACTTGATTTTGTATTAATATTTAATAACGTTCATGTTTTGTATTGTGTTTTCAGGAGTGAGTTCTAGTGTAAAAGAATTGAAAAATGATATAAAAGAAGGGAAAAAACTAGAGTGGGGTTCCTATTCAATTCATGTTTTAACTTCTGTACTCAAATCATTTTTTCGTGAGATGCCAGAACCGCTGTTGACATTTGAGCTTTATGATGAATTCCTTCGAGCGGCTGATCTATCTCGTCCAGAAGATCGTGTTCATACCATTTTTTCAATATTAAAAAAGTTGCCCAAGCGTAATTATGATCTCACAGAGCGACTCATTTTTCATCTTGTTCGGTTAGTTTAATTTTTTTTGTATGGGCGTTATTTTATTTGGTACATTTTTCATTTTTATGTCAATGATTCAAGTTCTACTAATAATACAATTTATTAAGATGGCCTGATGTTTCAATTTAATTTATGATATCTTTTGTTGTTCTACCTTCTTCTTCTTTTTATTATAGTGTTGCTTGGTATGAAGCCAAAAATCGTATGAATGCCAACTCTCTTGCAATTGTTTTTGCACCATGTATTCTCAGAACAAACAAGTCGAGACAAATTCAAGAATCCTTGACTGATATAAGTAGACAAACCATGTGTGTTGAAACAATTATTGGAGAGCAATTAAAGAAATTCAAATCAACACTGTCAAATATTGAGGATGTAGATACAGCAACTGTCTCATTTTCAGTTCGATTAAATTCCATTCGAAGCTCAAGGGTTAGTTCAAATGAAATAAATAAGATATCAAATATACATTTACTATCATTTACAGTGTACAATTAATATACTTAGCATACAAATGATTTGTAATCTGTTCATTAAATGATTATTCAAATTTATTTTTCTAAACTTTAAATTTTTTTTAAATAGATGACATTGGAAAGACTAAAACCATTTACTGGAATTTCACTAAAAGATGGAGAAATCTTAGCACCTCCAGAAAATATGACCAAGAAAGAGGAAGAAGAATATTTAGAACGTCATATTGATCATCTAAGGGGAGAAAAACAAGCTTTGACCATGACTTTACCATCTTTATCACGAGCTCCATCATATGATGAAATGATTGATTCCACGGATCCGGAAGTTGAGTGTAGTTCTGCTGGGAGTGTCGATGATGATTTACATCGAGATACTAGTTTACCATCTACTTCTGATAAATGTGATTTACCATTAGCAACATGTCATGAATGTCTCTCTTCACAAGCACGATTACAACAACGTAAGTTAATTTTCTCATCTATATATTATACATTATACAAACATTATACATTATACAGTATTTTTGAATGGAAAGTATATTATTCTAGTTTGAAATATTTAAGCTAATTTTTTTCTTTTTTTTTTTATATTTTAGCACCCACACTGTTACCCCAGAATGTGATAAAAAATAAAAATCGAGGTCCTGTTCGTAGATTACCCAGTAGATTTGTTAGACAATACAATTCTGTGGATTTTGGAGAAAATGAAGCGGAAATGTATTTAAACAGTGACCTGGAAGATTCGAAAGATCAATCAGTTGATGACGAAGAGACAATTTTGGTCTAAACGAGATTTCGGGAGTAGAAAGAAAAAGACTCGGTTATTATTACTATATTATGTATACCTCTGTTATACATTATTACAAATTATTATTAACTATGTATTATGAACGCATTCAGATCGTTTCTAATTTTTACAAAGAGGAAGATTTATATAAATATATAATATATATACCTATAATAGTATATTACATATTATTATTAATTATTGTTGTACATACTTACAGAGTATCAAGTTACTGACTCGTCCTTCATTGTTTCTCTATTGTTGCATTTTTTTCTATTTGGATAATGACCTACAAAATATACATGTATTACAATATATACATCATATGTTATATTTAATACAAAAACTTTTACAGTCATCATCACAATAGTAAAATATAAAATATATCCATGTATAATATATTACATTATGTATATTATATGTTATTACATAAATTGTGTTTTTGTTGATGTTTTGTGTTGTTATTATATTTATATTATTTAAAATATTTAAAAGTTATAACATATTATATTATTATATTCTCATCGAACAAACTTGAAGCAAAGTCTGTTTTTTGTGCTAAACTTCTTAAAACTATTTGTTTGTTTTTTTTTATCGCCGTTTTTCCTCTGGTTCTGATTCTATATCAAATGAATCAGTACATTAGTCAAAATAATATATTATATTATATTAATTATTATTAATTATTAATGGCTGAGACTTTTCTTGCCACCAAAATCACTTATTCTGCCACCAAAATTCATTATAATTATTTTCTTTTCCTGCCACCATGAATGACTTTTCTTGCCACCAAAATAACTCATTCTGCC
>JABASP010003718.1:0-12806 GCA_019776565.1 Sminthurinus signatus
TTGTAAGAGCTGCCGTCAAAGACAAAGGCAAAGAGAAAAACCGGAAGAGAGAAGAGCCTTGTACAACTTAATTGCTTTCTCATATATACAATAAGAAAAGAAAGTGAGAGGGAGCGGAAAAGAAGCAATAGTGAAGACTTACAGACGTATAAGTATAAAAAGGAACAAAAAAACAGAGAGAATATTTTTCTTTTGGGGGGTTTCTCTTCAATCAAAAAGTCAGACCCTATAAAGTGGTTAGAAAAATGAAAGCGAATAAGGTGTTTGAGAGGAAAAGCGTGTCTTTTTGCAAGAGAAAAAAGATCAGACGATTTCCCATTGCTTGTCATTCAGGGTCGATGAGTCGAGTTATTTTTTAGCTCTTGTCTTACGTCTCTTGTACAATTGGAATGGAATTTGATACCAGTTAAAATCAATACGTTTTTTATACAAGTCGTTGTGAGTCATGTATTTCAAAACTTTACGATTAAAAATTTACGGAGTTACATTTTTGTATTTTATATTTCAGTATTTAATTTTATTAATGGTTTCATTTTGTTTTGAAAGAGAAGTAAAAAAATAAGGGTGTTGCACAGGTTAGACTAAATTTAAAAGGTAAACATTTGATTCACTGATTTTCTCCTAGTTCCTTTGTGTTAGCTTTGGTTAACTTTTTTTGCCCCCAACTACCTTATGTAAAATTAGAAATACTAAAACTGTACAAAAGAAAAAATTAACTACAGAAGATGAAGAGAAACACGAGAACTGGAGGACAATGGTACAAGGAGTGTCTTTCTAATGGACTGAAGTAAAGGAAAAAACGATAAATGTAGAGAAAGGAGAAAGTATAAATTATCGGCACCAGTAGAACCAAACGAAAAATTAATAAAGAGGTTCTACTAAAGAGCTTATGGATTGTATGTTTTAGAATCCCATGATTTGTGAATGAATGGGTTTTTTGTTCTCTCCTTTCTACTTATTTTCGGGCATATAAATTATGCACAATATATCATCACAATCATTATCACAATGCACAAAGTACAACGAGAATTTACAAAATTTTCTTGTTATCAATCACAGAAAAACAAGATGCATAACAATCTAGCGCATCATATACGCAATTCATGCATAATGTTTTATGGTGGATTGTAGAACGCAATACTCAAAACTGTATATATGCTTTATTAGGCACGAAAATAAATTTAAAACGACTACTACCTACTACCTGTGCTAGATATATACTTTGTACATTAATTGCACACTTTACCACATTCTATCTCTTTTGATTTCATTTGAGCGTCAACAAATGAAATGGGAAATGGATAAAATGTATTTACCGATTAGGAAAGAAACTTGTTTATTCCGAAAATGCTATTCGTTGGACTTTTTTCCCTACGGTACAATTTGCTACTATACCATAATATGGGAAAACAGAAGAGCTCAATGGAGTGAACTTGAGAAATTACATATACTTTTGTATTCTACTTGTAATTTCTACATAGATTACATTACCCAGCATATTATATTATTCAACATTCAATAAATAATTGAACTTTGTTTTGGGCTTTATCATTTGAAGTCAGGTTTAGAACGACTTAAATAAAAAACAATAAAACGTTTAAAATTAACATGGTACACCCTTCTTCATTCCCACAGAAAGCATTGATTTGTGATCAATTTTAAACAGACATGCCTCCATATCCAATACAAATAAACAAACAATTTGTTTAAAATCATGTCAATGAACGCTGCTTCATATAAAAATGATGAAATCAGAAAAACAATGTATTCCATGAAAGCTCAATAATTAAATTCAAGTATTTTATAGATTTTGTTTACTGGAGTCAATTTTAATTCATTAAAAATTTTAGAGTTTTAATAATTAATTCTTTTTAATATTTCTAAAAATGAAGATGATCCGTTTTACTTGTATAATTTTTATACTCGCAGAATACTTGATTCAAAGGCTTGTTGAACTGGGTCAATTTTTTTAACTTCTCCACATCGAAAGGGAAGTCTAGGTAAGGTTCTTGGTTTGAATGGCTTCATGAGACTTCTATGTTTAATGCAAGGCATCCCATGACATCTTAATGCTGGTCCAATGAAATGTGGTAGATCACAAACGTCCTGGGCTCTGCGGATTTTGAACGTCCTATCGAATAAAATACATCCAGATAAGATGAAGAAAAGAGGAGATAAATATAGAAAAGAAAGGAAACGTAAAAGAGAGAAAAGAGAGAGAGAGGGAGAAAATAATCAAAAAGAAAAAATAGGTAGCAAAAGTTGGAAAAGAATGGAAAGAATAAAAAAAGAAATGGAGAAGAGAGAAAGCACAGTGGAAAGGTATCTACAAAGTACGAGTTTAAGTCATGAAAACCAAAGGCTTGTACTTTGTAGAATTCAATTTCAGTCTATATATTAGACAACGGTCGTCCCATTTAAGATTATGAGAATACCTTGCTACTTTTTCCTACCTTTCTAAAACTCTAACGTCTACAAATGTTTATACACATTTATAATCATCATATATACATACTGTACATAAATTTTTGTACCTTATACATTGTCCACAGTGTGTACTACACACACACATGCATATATAAGAAAATAGAGAATGTCTACATTCTACATATATGTACATCTGAAACTGATCCCTGAGCTTACGTATGTGTAATGTATAACTTTTATAACTCACCAAATGTATCATGTACCATGTTACTTTTTCTCTTCACACATAACTTTTGTATAAAGTAATCCCAAGTGAGCCAAAACAATATATTACATGTATATGTATTATAGCATGATGTCTTTTTTTTACGTTGTATTAAAACACTAACTAAAGACTGTGTATTTACATAGACATACATTCATTTATATTATATTATATATATATATATATGAAAACAAAAGATTTCATGAAAATAACAGACAATCACGACAATGACTCGGAAATCAATTAGATTGTAGATTGACCATTTAAATATACATACAAAAATACTTATAATTTGACATTGCAAGAGATATATTATACATTATATACATACATATAATATTATGTACTAAAGGAGGACAAAGATATTGTGTAATAGATAGAAATGACAGTCCACCAAAAGAAATAGAGAGAGGGAATATCTCAATTCATGGTCGATAGAATAATAGAATAGAGTGCATATCAACAAAAATATGTATAGGTAAATAGAAAGGCCTACATAACATCATGATAATAATATTACTATAATATATTTAATATAGTATATTATTTTATGTTTTACGTTTTATATTAAAAATGTACTATACTATCAACTATGGGACAATCGAGCATCCATACAAAAACAAAAATACATTATATAGATTGCAGAAAACTATGCAGTAAATATGGAGTATATGCCTACACTGCCAAGAAATATAATACCTATATCATTATAATATATAATATCTAGAATCTGTGTGTATGTGTGTAAATAAAATATCTATATCTATGTTGGATATTTTTGCACTTTGTAAAAAGACCATAATATATTTAATACATTACCTTTCATCTGCTGGACAACGAATCGGCCATGGTTCTCCGACGTCAAAGAAAGAGACGGGTAATGCTTTATCATACTTGTCCAGATAGTAGTCTCTGTGAGATTGAGCTTGCTATTGAGAAAAATAGGAGAAATAAATGGGATTGAGAAAAGTAGAATTGGAATACCAGTATAGAGTATGTATAGAGTATAGAGAACAGAGAAAATAGAAGATAAAGGATGTGAAAAGAATTACAAATATATGGACCATCACCATCGACATCACCATCTCCAATACATTATAATACCATCAATTCCTGTGCTCTACTTCATTTGAAGCCACTCTAAGAATTACATAAGAAAAAGAAGAAAGAAAAAAAAGAAAGAAGAAAAGGGGGACTAAAGAAATGTAAAGCCCATCTCACTACTTGCACATCAATAGAATTGTCAACTGAATTGTGCAAAGCTTCAATAGAAATCGAAATTTATATCATTTCAATTGAAATGCTGCAGTATATATTATGTTTAAGTACTATGTACAAACAACTCTCCTTTCTCATTTTTATAGCCAATACCTAATGTGGTATAAAATATAAAAAGAAAGAAAGTCAATGTGTAAGTCTAAATTCTTCTATCAACGCACAATAAAGCATGATGGCATGATGTACAAAGTATAATGAGTTGAGTGGGAAACGTGTGGATGGTGAAGAACATGACTTCAAAATGTAAATTAATGGGAAAACCCAATTTAAATACATCTAATATCGAAAGAATGATGACAATGATGATGATGAAGAGGGTGATGCGGTGATGGTGGATGAGTGACTAGAATATCAGAAGAAGGTACTATTGACATTAAGAACCAAAAGAGACTATAGGAACTAGGAACGTGTCATCATTGTTATGCGAGTAAGTGTTTAACAAAGGAGAGAATTTATAATTTATATCTACAAAGACTAAAAACAGAAAGAAAGGGAACTCGTACAAAAAGAAAGAAAGCAAGGAAAATAGAATTACTGAATGCACAAGTTATCTAATGAAATGCTTCAGTTTAGTAATGAGTTTGTCACCCACTATACAGTATCTAAAATATTATTGGAATGTAGGGTTGGATTTACTGTGGACACTTTAGTTCCAATAAAACACGTACAATTGCAATTGAAAAAGGGATTAGAAATTGAGAGAAGAAGTAAAAAGAGAAAGCAATTGAAAGAATGCAAAGAGATTATTTAGCATTTCACGTCTTATTTCCGTAACCTATTCGGTATTCGGAATGCAGATTCATATAAGAATAGATGAAAAAAAAACAGAGATAGTGTAGGGTATAGTATATATATATATATGTAGAATAAGGGAGATACCAATGTGTGTGCACAAATACTGTGGACTATGAACTATGTACTAGGCTCTAGGCTACATACATATATGTATGTACAATGCACACATACCTACCAGTTTTACAAATTACAAATCGAAAATCGAAAAGTTAGTATAGCCTCGGTAGAACTATATATGAAAATTGTCCAGTTTGCAGTTCCTTTTTATTTATAACAGCCTAAGTTTGTTCATCTTTACGTAATATCATATGGAATATTTTTTCTGAATTGATTGAAAATTTTCTTAATGAAAATTTCCGGTGAAGGAAAAGAATTTATAACAAGTCAAGTTTAGATTTCAAATTATGATGATAAAGTTCTAGTCATACATTAATCAATAAAAGAAAAAGAATACTTTTCTCTTTTCTCTCTACTTGCAGATTGTCTTTCTATTTTGATTTAGTTTCTATAACTTTCTCCGATTAGTTCTTTTAGACTATTTGTACAGACAATCTGAGATTAAATTGTGATTTTTAAAGTTTTTTTTTTACCGTGTGAAATCGTTCAATCTCTCCTTGTCTACAAGCGTCCATAGACACGGGACGAATGTTTGGATTGTCGTATAAATTTCTCCAGTGTATAACTTTTTCTGCTAAAGCTACATCAGGAAGAGGGTTAAAACAGCAAGGTAATCGTCCATAAAAGTATTTCGGCCTCTAAAAAAATGTTAAAAAGTAAATTCTGTATACTGTATGCTTGCATCATGTGTTGTTTTTCTTACATTTACATTTACTTATGAAAAGACCAAAACATGCTACTTTTTTTTTACCACATCTTATATTTTATTTCATACCGCTGTATTAGAAAGTACTTCATTCCTATATGCTTGAAAGTATCGTTTTGATTCATTTCCTACTGTATTTCCAAAGGCATTACTCATGCATGGCATCTGTGCATTGTATCCTTCAAAGTAAGAAAACAAAATATTTCAATTCAAATTTCTAAACAATAGACTTTATAGTCCCATAATGGTAAATACTCGTTGTATTAATAAATACTTCTACAAACATATACTGTATTTAATTAAAATGGTACATTTTACCTGGCATAAATGAGGGAGGAATGAAATCGGACATATACGTTGATACTACTTCACCAGCTCGGAATGCCATCGCGTCTAAAAATTAACAAACAAACAAGCAAACAAAAAAAGAATGAATTTCCACAAATGTACTATTAAAACTTTGACTGTTGAGAGTTATTATATCTTGTGTAAGCAGTCGTAAGTTTTATTATATCTTATTTTGCTTATGTATATATTATAGTATATCAGAATATATCTCTCCTTTTATGGCTTTTAACTTTTTACCTTTTCCCATTCTTAAAACGGATATTGGTGGTTTCCCATGTGCGACTCCAGACAAATCCAGACACGGTGATGGATAGTTTACAGCCATTTTAAAATTTTAGAATTTTTTATCTTATAATAAGGAATAGAAATTATTTACAACCAAAATTTACTGCATTAGTTGCAGCCGAGAACCGAGAATCAAGATGTATTTTACATTAAGTCCCTAATCGGCCATTAAATACTAAATTGACTATAATTTGTTGTTGTTTTAGGTTCAATTAAAATTTTCAAAGCCCCGAACTCCGAAATATATAGATAACTGATTGATGATTGATATATAAAATAGTGATCTTTCCAATTGTGTATATAGTACTTTTTGTACATTGGGAGAAAACCCAGGCAACTTGCTTTGGGGAACACGAGACCAAAACTATGATGTGTTGTGTGTATATACCCTCTATATTGTACACTGTACATGCAGATTCTTCTTAAATGTATTCTACATATTGTTAAGGAACCATCCTAATAAGACTAAATGATTATCAGTATCTGGTTAAAGTCATTAATTATTCTAATGGATTTCTTGCCATCAGAGATTTTTCTCCTTTCGATGATTTTTTCAACCGCGCTAGTTTTGTTTTTCGTGCACGATTAGTTTTTTTTACCTTAGTAGGTTTTAGATCATTTTTATTTGTTTAACTATAACACAGTAATGGTGTGTTTAATTATTTTTAAACTGGACTTCCAAAGAGGTAAGTGTATTCTATTTGCTATTTAAAATCTTAATTACATTGTATCATTATTAGTGCTCATACGTAATTCATACTTAAATCATAAATCTACAATTTGCGTGTTGATGTGCATCCAGAATATGCGATACCTAAAGACTGAAAACTAGAAATACCTAGTTGCACTTATTACCTATATTTTATGCAAATATTTGGATATATAGGCCCTATTTCGTTATCTATACCTATAATTATTGATGAGATCAAAAAACACATAGTAATATGTATATAAACATTACATGGATTGTATTTATTAAATCACAACTATAGTTTTCATCATTTAACATCATTTTGTTTTGTTTTGTTTTGAACAGAAACATTTTGAGTCTTGGTTATCAGTTATCAGTTATTAAAATAAGAACAACAATAATATTTTTTTATGAGTAAACTATATATTATATATAATAATAAAAGGTAATATAAAAATTTAACTTTTCAATAAGAATAACCTGAAAAACAGCATAGTGTAATATGTACAACATAATATATCTACTAGTTTTCATTTTTAGCTGTCAAAAATATTTTGTCAAAACATTTTAACTTTTCTTGGCTTAAAGCCTCTTAGATCACATAATCTATTTTATGACGGTCAAATAATAACTATAATAATAATTATTAGTTTGATATTCAACAATTAAAAGTTGGAGTAACAGTTTTATAGCATTTAAAAACAAAACAGAGAAAAACATTAGATATAATAATATATAGTAATAATAAACGATTTATCACTATTTACACATATATGTATACATATTTATATTGGCCAACCCCCAAAAAACAGTCCATTCATGTAGGATTTTTTGATCAAAATACAACAACCTGTGTTACAGGTGTGTCACAGGAGAAATAAAAAACAAAAACAAATAAATTAAATGTAATACATGCAATATAATATATGTATATATACTAGTGGACAAAATTAATTATATAATATATACACAACAAAAATATTACATTATACAGGATCATATAAATCATAATATGCCTATATAGTGAATCAAGTAGAAAGTTAATATTTTTAAAAACAACCTTAAAATAATAAAATGAGTAATAAGTTATAATATAATAAAAACTATTTCATTTTTCATAAAGTAATAATATATTATACATAATGGTAGGCACACAACAATACAATATTATATCAGCTTGTAATGTTGGACATGTTTTAAAATAGCTAAAAGAGAATCCATTATAAATTAGATAATATTATATTATTATTGTACATCAGCTATGTACATCTGTGACAGTATACAAAAATGAGTGTGATAAAAATTCTGTATTTCGTAGTATACAGGAAAATACATATAATGTATAAAATAATATAGATCCCTCATTTTCAATTTTTAGTGTGAAAAATATACCTTATATCTTTTATATCATGATGATAATATAATATAATTTATACTTAGCTTATGAGTAGTAGTATTTTATTATATATTCCAAATTTTAATATAATATTTCAGTGAATAATGGAGAGGTTTAAATAATCACTATTTAAATTAAATCAGTCGAGATTGGGCTAAATATTTTTCAAGGGTACATAAGACGAATGCATACTGAGCAGGTGAAGAAACTAAGGCCATTCTTTGATTTCGTAATTCTGTCAAAAGTTTATCACATCGTAATTTCTGTCCAGAATCAGCTGCATGTAACAAGAGATCTGCTAAAACCAGTACTCCTGGAAATTTTAAAATCAATTATTATTTAATTAGGAAAACGTTAAATTTTGTCACTTATTCAGGACAGTTATATATATTTATATAATAAAATGTAAATGTAGAAAATTTTCTCTTATACCCGAGTGACCAGCTCCGGTAGAACATAATACAGCTAACGGTTTGGATGGGTCACTAACTTTCCTCTGCATAGAGTTTACTTCTTCAACAAAACCTAGAAACAATTTACAAGACATACATGAATAATGAATCATAGTCATATATTTATTATTATTGGTTTGGTAATCAACTGATTAAAAAATATCAAATTCAAACTGATTGTATTATATTGTGATAATGATAATGCAAACTTACAAAGAAAATGTTCTGTATGAATAGGTACTCCATTTTTCCATTCCGTTTCATATGGTAAAATCCATACTTTTCTTTGTTTCTTTTTTGGAGTATAAGTAAGGAAATATTCCCTAGCAATTGTGGCACTATTTCTCCTTTCTTTATTTTCTACTATATGAAACTGATGAAAGTCAAAGAAGATTACATTTACTTTATTAAAATTACATAATTTATAGCTGTATAATAATATACCAAGTATAAGATGAGAATCACATTTAAAAAATAATATACAGAGGTATAATTTTTGAAAATAAAAATACTCACGTCATTGAATACGATGGGAGAAAAGGTATCAGGTGCAGGGTAAAAGGGTTTTGTAGAATCTCGTTCAAGTACAGCAATAATTGAACATGTTTTTTCCCAAATCATTTGCCAAAAACTGTTCCCACCAAACGGTATTTGTGCAACAATATATTTCCATTCTCGACCACTAATAGTAGAACTAATAGTAGATGCATTAACATAACCATCTGGATTGTGTCTGGATGGAGTAAGTCGTATTAAATTATCTTCATATGGAAGAATATCAGGACATCTGTATATGTATAAACAGTTCAAGTTAAAATACATCTAATATAATACATTAGATCCGATTTCATGTTAAATTGTATTATAATATTGTACATCATGTAGATGGTGGATAGTGTTGTATGTTGTAGATATAGTTAACAGTTAATGCTGAGTAATTATTTTTTAAACATAATAATTGTTTTACCTATTCCTTTTTGTGTTTTCACTTTTCAATGCTGTTGTAAAATTGGGATTATTCTTCACTCGTGGAATTGCTTGATATTCTTGTAAGATGTTTGGATCAATTGGTTTTCCATAGAGTTTCCCTGCCTGTTTACAATAACAAAGCAAAGACATTTACTTGTTGTTTTATACTGTAATATACATAATATATAATATGTATGTTTATTAACAAATTATTATATATATATATTTTATAATAAAAATTATATTATTACCTCATTTTTATCGACAATGTCTGATGATGATGATGGACGTTTTGGAGTTTTTTGTTGTTGTTTATGTGATGAGGATGAAGATGGTCCAATGATAACTCCATGTTTACATTTAGGTGTAGATGTAATACTGATTGTACTTGAATTTAAAGTATTCACACTTGTATCAGTTACAGATGGAGATGATTCAATTGATATTGAACTAATATTTGACTGATTAATTGAACTACTACTACCACCACCACTACCACATGTTTTTAATTCATCTTTATGTTTTCCAACACGTTGTGTAGCTGTTGTTGTTGTTGTTTGTATTGAATTTGAGGATGTTATTAAAGGTAATGAGGAGGAGGATGAGGATGTTACAGTTTCATCTTTTATTATGTTGGAATTAGTAACACTATGATCACTCATTCTACCACTACTACGAGCACTTGATGTGCCTTTAGCAAAAAATGTTGATGAGGATGATGTTATAGAACAAGGTGACACTTGAGCTTGTGCAACTGCATTTCCAGTAATTACATTTTTTTCATATCCCGCATTCATGCCACTATTACTACTACCACTAGTATTTATGGAATTAGTAATATTTGCTGTTGAAGTTGCAGGGGTTGATTGTGTTTGCTCTCCAATCGAAGTCTGTTGATTAGAAGGAGAATCAGCCAATGAAGGTGGTAATTGAGTTTGTTGTTGTGATGG
This sequence comes from Sminthurinus signatus, assembly GCA_019776565.1. Lineage (NCBI taxonomy): Eukaryota > Metazoa > Arthropoda > Collembola > Symphypleona > Katiannidae > Sminthurinus > Sminthurinus signatus. The sequence goes on from JABASP010003718.1 coordinate 10,680, forward strand.
TTGTTGAGAATTTGAATATGGATAAGGTGGAGGTGGTTTGTACATGTGATGTACATCCTCTGGCACATTGGATTGTTCAGTTACAGCTTGATTTAAAGTTACTGTTGTTGTTGATGGATTTGGTACCCCTTCTACTACCATTCTGATTTTCCAAATGAAAAGAAAACCATGAAAAGTATTTTACAGTAACAAAAACATGATATTAGTTATATAATAATTAATAATATCATATTATTTTAAATCCATACTATTGTAGAATATTATAACTTATAACCAAAAGACTAGATCCACAACTACACTATTTATGATTGTAAATAGAAACTTACGTATGATGAGATTTTGGTACAGAATCCCGTAATTCTATCGACTGCATTTGTGACACAATACATTCATTCTGATAAATTGGTTCATCCTATAAAAAAAAAGAACAAAAAAAAGAAGATTTTTGTAATTATTGTATAAATAGTACACATAACACATCAAAATAATAAAATAGAATAATTTTTATTGCTTGTTAGTAGGGATTTGTACAGTATCAATTGAATATCATGGATGTATATAAAACAAATTATGTTAGTTTATATTTTTGGGAGTAAAATAAATTAGTTTACTTTTTTTTTCCACAGAAAAATAAAATAATAATAAAATAGATAAAAAAATGCTCACTTCATCTTGATTGCCATTATTTGATTGTCCATTGTCAAAATAGATTTGATTTGTAGGGACCATGCCACCATGAACTCCATATTTATGATGTACTGCAGATTGGTAGTCAGGAGCAGACCTATAACTAGGTAACAATGATTGTATTGATTGTAGGTCATCTGATGATGGAGCTAAATTCACGCTCACACTCGTCAAATTATGATTATGCTGAGTCATTTGAGTTGAACTATTTGATAAATCTGGTATGAGGGACAAGGATGGTGTAAATGGTCTTCCCAAAGGCAATTCATGATAATGATGTTGATTAGTATTAGCATTTGATGTATTCATAAGTCCTTGTTTGATTTGTTGTGGAGCTGATGATGATGGTGATGATGAATGTTGAAGTAAATGTAAATTGAAACCAGACGAAGAGCTCAAATTACTGTTACTACTACTTGGTATCGCTGAAAAACAGGTGGACGTGTTGTTATTCAATGAGTATTGACTACCACCAGTACTACGAGCTAAACTGGGACCAATTAAGTCTGGTGTTGCTCTCATATTACCTAAACTTGCTATTCCAACTCCTAAATGGGAACCTCCATCCTGTGTGTGGTTATATATTGTTTTTTAAACAACAAAAAAAAGAGAAAAAAAGGAGCATTACAATTTATAATATATTATATAATATGAGTTCAAACATCTGATTAAACTTATAAAAAGTACGTAATACGTACAGTAATAATGATAATAATAATAATATGGTATAAATTTTACTTTAAAATTAATTTTGTATATGTATAATCGTGTTATTTCTTGAAGGATTTTTTTTATTTGTCTAAAAACTTACACTTTGATCACTATGATTTCCACTAAAATTATGATTACGATGATTATTATCATTATTTAAATTGTCAGTTGAAATGTGCTCTTTATAAAAAGTGCTTTGTAAAATGCACATTTTTCGCACATACTTTGCCACTTCTGGATCTGTAAAATGAAACTGCATAGTTCGCTGGGATTGTGCTTTCTCCACAAGAAACAGTCTTTTGTGACTAATTAACGACTTTATATCACTCCACCGAAAAACAGCTATATGTGTCCAATCTTTCCGTCTAATTACAAGTGCACTAAGGGAGACACAGAGGCAAATTTCATTTCCAACTTCATCTTTGCATGGGTAAGATTCTTGCCCGTATCCATCAAGTTGTTGAGCTAGAATGGAGATAACAAGAGAATCAAAAGTATGCATGTTTTAAAATCCAAGTATGTACAAAATAGATAACTGTAATCTCTAAAATGTCTATCAAAAATCAAAGACAATAAGTACATGGTACATGGATGTAAATAATAATTATTATTATTATCATTGTACGTTGAGGTTTATTATGGTAAAAAGTAAAGACATACTTACCATTCATCACATAGTAAATTTCAGCAAGAGGTGAAGGAAAACCAACAAGAGATCCGTATTTTTTG
>JABASP010003719.1:0-12800 GCA_019776565.1 Sminthurinus signatus
CCACCCGAGTGACCTAGACTTGAACCCACAAACATTCTAAGAGGACCCACCCGAGTGACCTAGACTTGAACCCACAAACATTCTAAGAGGACCCACCCGAGTGACCTAGACTTGAACCCACTTGAAATCCGAAGGGGATATGTTAAAGTCATGTAGGCTTAGAACCACCGAAAGTCCACTGTGAAGTGCAAAAAGTTCAATGAGGTACAAATCTATACCTCACCATACCTCATTGGACTTTTCCGTAGCATGCTGTACTAGACGAACGCAGTGAGGTATAGTGAGGTATAGGAACGCTGCATTTTATACCTCAGAACGAGAGGGCATCGTAACCTTGTCTCTAATACAACTGCAGCGCAGTGTTATTGGAGAAAAGTGCGTTTATCCAACTCACAACTCATATTATTGCAGTAGACAGAGGATTCATAAAAAAATACATGTATCCAATATTTAATATCCACTTCTGCTTACTGCTTAGTCTTTAGTGTTTATAGTAATCACAAATATACAGATAAACGCTTCGGCACTTCGGAGCGTATAAAAGGAAAACGAAATGAAATAAAACAAAAGGAATGCTTATTGCTTGTATTATGTACATTTCATGTCAAATGTAAGACACAAGACACAAGACACGAGTCACATCTACAATCTACAGATTGACTGGTAGATACGAATACTTATTGTGAAATGAAAGCAAAAGCAAAAGCTAAAACACGAGTGAGAAGTGAGAAGAAAAAAGAAAATATTTAGCGATGTTTCAGTTACAACACTTGTGTGTGTTGTGTGTTGTGTGTAGTTTGTACATACTGTACATGGTACATGGTACATATTGTTTATTGACTGGTGGTTATCGTCATCCTTTAGCCGTGTGGATAAGCGCTAATGCATTACAGTCATGCACACAATTTAAATACATTTTTTTGACTCAATGCTCAAAATGAGGCATTCTCATAATTAACAAGTATCTATAAAATATTAGACATCCTGAATCCTGAATCCTGAGTGAAGTGAAATAAAATCAAGTAAAATGAAGTAAGATTGAAGATTCAACAGCCAATGGGAATAAATTATAATCTAAACAACTTTTTCTTGAAGTTTTCATACATCATATTTCTCTTGAATGTACAATGTGTAATATCTTGGGCACATATCTTTCTCTAATAAAACTGATGTTTGTGAATCCATTCATTTGGGTTTTGTAATTTTAATACCAATACCAGTGCCAATAAGCCTGAAGAAAGATTACAAGTTTGATTGCGATTTGGATTCTCTCATGACTCTTCTCTTCAAGTGAGCTTGAGGTGACTCTCATGAAACATTTATAACGCTTGAAATTGAGAGTATTACGTACAGATAGATAAACAGATAGATTGGTTGTCAAGATACAAGATACACTGGCACATTCGTACATTTTGTGTTTCGTACACTCACTCAAGTCAACAGTCGACATGAATAGATGTATGAATAGCGAATAGTATGAAATGGAAAGAAACGTCCAGAGGCTCTTCTTTCTCTTATAGATTTCAAATTTCAAATACAATCTACATTACTCATTTCACATTTCACAAATCAAAAGATTGAAACTCGTACCAAAAGTCAAGTGAAGGGGGTTTTTATGTTAGTTTTCTATAGTTTCTAGTATTTGCAAATCTCATTTCCACAAAACATTCATCAACACTCAAGACTCAAAAAATCAAAACTCAAAACTCAAGACTCAAGACTCATCAACTCGTGAAAATGAAACTGAAATTATCCAAATCAAACTCGACATAAAAATTAGAAGGCAGGGGAAATGTGTTATGAAAAAACGATCATCCTCAAATTTTCTATCCATTAGAAGCAGAAAGAAAGTGTTCATATGTACTGCACATTGTACATTGTATACAGATAGAAGTTCGGGTGGGGAGTTTCTTGGATTGATTAATGAGTTTGAATTTTGATTTAGAATCTTTGCGGTGAAGTTCCACATTTACTTGTATGGAGCGGTTCAGATTCTGTTAGGCTAACAGAAAATACAATATCAACATAGTTTCACGATAACGACAAAACCTTTACTTATATCATTGAGCATTGAGCATTGAGGATTTTTTTTGTACAGAAGAAAGGGAAAATAAAATGGTCCATTTGTATGGGCTACACAGTATTTTGTATTGTATAAAACTAATTTACGCTTTAAGGTAAAATCTGAATTTTGAATTTTATTTGGAAGTTTGGACGTTTGAGCGACTCTTTTACGCCTTTACTAGCAAATTAGATTCAAGTAAAGCAGGTTAAGCAACATTTACATGAAGGAAACTGACACCAGCGGCCAATTCTCTCTCTCTCTTCCTCTCTCTCCCAATCTCTCTCTTTGGTTATAGAAACTTGGATACTTTGGATACTCCCTCATTGATTTCCATGTAATATCCTTTTAATTCATATATGCAAGCATGTGTGAACTCCTCCAAAAAAAACATCGTAATATTATTATTTGCGTGTAATTTCTCTCCATCATAATTGCTTGTAACTTGTAAGTTGTAACTTGTAAGTAAGCGTATTATACTTTTGTTTTACTCTAAGCCCACTTATTATGTATATATGAGTATAAGGTGTAGCTTCTTGAATCTATGGCTTTATGGGTAGTTCAGTTTCAATCAGAAATTGATAAGGAATAAGGATACATAAAATATCATATGCATGCTCCGTATACTTTAGGCTTTACACTTTAGACTCCATACACAGAAAATCTTGTTCTTTATTTGTTTTAAAATTTTAATTTGTTTTGGTCCTGATTGCTAATATTGATTTAAGTAGGAGTAATTTATAATTTATGTAAATTTATGATCCACATGTTCTACCATGTTTTTGATGCTCACACACGATTATCCCACAAACGCACAAGACACAAGACACACTCACTGTATAAGTAAATTATACATCATTCTCACATTCTAAGTTCTAAGGATTTCCAATATTTACATACAATGCATTAGAATTTCCTTCTCCCGATACTATCGCTTTTTTTGCCACAAGCCACTACCGTATTTCTCCTTGATAGAGAATAGAGATTCTCTGCTGGCTCACTTTATAATGTATATCATATACATATTTAATTAATTTCCTATTGTAAATATTTAGTAAATAGCCCAAAGTTCCTTGACTTACCGTTTACGTTTACGTGTAACTTTTGTTACTAGTTATATTCAGATATTCAGATATTCTGATATTAATATTCATAGTACTTTTTAATTGTGCCCACATGTGTCAGGTTTGGATGATACCTAAACGTTACAGACTACAAAGTTAAACATGTGGGCAAAAATCAAAATATTGTACTGTTTGTTTTTCTCTAATTTATGAGATTTCACATTCATATTCAAAATTTTACTAAGCATTTGAGGTTTGAGTTAATACTGTAAATTTTAAAAGAACAAATAATTTAATACTAAAACATTGAATTGATTTGTAAATAAAATCAGAGCAAACGGTAAAATGTTAAAATCCAAAAGTATTTATATGATTTATGCCGATTTCCAATTTGCACAATACGAATCGAATGCTTTGACATCTAGAAAAAAAATAATGTAGAATTGACTGCCCTGTATCCACCACAAGTTTTTTTAATTATTAATTGCTTGATGAACACAGAAGCCGACGTCATATGAAATTAAGGAGACGCTTCTTGATTCTTGGTTCTCGTTTCTCGATTCTCGAGTCTTGAGAATCTCGAGCCTTGAGAAAGTATAATGCAAAATTTAGACATGAGATTCTCAATATATCACGGAAATGAGGAAAGAGTAACAGTTTTATTTAGAGAAGAGAAAAATCTCATTTAATCAGGGTTACGACCATCATATTTACAAATACACACACAGATACAACCAATGTTCAAACTAATGTAATACCTCTTCTGATAAGTATTTAGACACTCATTACACCTACATTATGTAGGCTACACACTAAATAGTCGATAGCACTTGTTTCTTGTTACAGATATTCCGTATTCCGTATTCAGCCAGCATGTTTACATATGTGTATGAATAATCCATGCGCATACGTATAAAGATTGTCCTTTTTACTGTTGTTGAAACACCATCAACACCACTTATAGCTTGTTACACTTTACTATTGTAAGGTGTAAAAAATACAAAAACAAAAGGAGAGAATAATAATCCTGACATATTACATTGGCTCCATTCTCTATTTCTTCCACTGTGAATATTCATGCACATTACACATACAATGTCCTTTTTTCTGTATGTACAATAACGTACAATGTACGTTATTGTACAAGTTGTAATTAAGTCATGTATAACCCAACTAGTCATGTTTAAATGCTAATCTACCCCTTCTTTTTCTTGTACTTTGTCTTCCTCTTGGCGGAAGAAGCAAACACCAAACCACTCTCAAACTATGTTCTGGGTTCTGTGTTCTGTGTATTTGTCGGCACGTGGAGTTTCCACAGAGAATCATGTGTGTTGTTATCTCAAAGTTTGCTCAAATCCAAAGTGTATCTGTATTCTGACTTGGCTGAGTGAATAGAAGATAGACGATATAAGATATAAGATAGACTGAATGAATGAATGACTTTAGCTCTTGTTTTCTACTTGAATACATCAAGTTGTTCTAGAGTCTAGAGTCTAGTGCGTACAGTCGATAGTCAGAGTATTTCTATTCCATCTGGCTACACATTACACATTACACGTACAAGTGACAATCGTCAATTGTAAGTGGAATACGGAATTATGTACAATGTACAATGTACATGTCTTATGTCTTCCGTCACTGATAAAAAGTAATGCTGTCTGTTTTTCTTATAATATAAAAGTAAAATAACAAACAATCTCGGAGACAGAGTAAAGAAAGTAATACATATGTATACATAGGCATCCGATGCATATCTGTACATGCACACATGTACATAATACATGAACGTGTGTGTATAGGGAGAGAAGGAAAGGAAAAGTGAAAATAAATTGAACCACCACCAACACGCACCAACATGTGGGAAAGAAGCAGAAGAAACACAAGACACAGAGCTCGCTCATTTATATTTGCAACACTCGCTCTAAAGTGTTAAAATAACAGTAGTAAAAAGTAACAGTAAGACGAGTGGTTGCTGGTTTTCCTCTTGATTCTTCATGATCATTTGCTCATCATGGTAAGCAGCATGATGAAGCTCGATTGATAATCAAGAAGAAAAAAAAAGGGTAAAAAGTTGTTGTCATTCTCCTTAAACGTATCACTCATTGAACATTGTACAATCATAACTATGTACTACTGTACTTTCTGGTTGAAGTAAAATTCAGATTTTTCAAGTTTTTTTGCATTTAAAAGTTAGAATCAAAATTTTAGTACTATTTGCAATCCTCATTTTGGTACACCTTGAAAATGGTTATTTGATGCAGAATTTTCTTGAAACCTTCCAAAGATATTTTTACTTGAGTTTTAATAGTTTCTGTACAATTTTGACGATGTATTGATCTAATATTTTGTAACATGTGAAATCTCTGCATCAACTTTCGGCCAACGATCAACGATCAACGGCCATCCACATGTATAAAGAAGAGTGTACAGTGTACAGTGTAGAGCATACAACTTTTGTCACACTCTTTGAATTCTATGTTTACATTTCAGACACCCATATTTGGTCGACTTTAATAACAATAATAATAATAATATCTATATCCAATTTTGATTTGAGTTTGGTGATGTTGCACCCTGGGTAAAAAGTAAAAAGTAAAAAAGACACACAGTGTGTTGGTCGATAGTGCATTTGAGAAGAATAGGAAGTGAAAAGGAGGAGATGAAGAAATTGTCTTTTACCTTCACAGTCTTTTCTATTGTAGGTGTAGATTGTAAATGTACATTCACGTGTACATATATATGGTAAATCTACATCATTTCCATTTCTTGATTCTCTTGATTCTTGATACATCGATATTCTGTTTACTCCCTTCATTCCATACTCCATTCCTATGCTAGATCAACTGCATGTGTAAAACTATTCATGACCACTCTTGTATACAAATGTGGAAGAATAGAGAATACACGTAAAACAGACACAGCTGTAGACTGTAGACTGTGGACTGTGGATATGCACTTTTTTCAAGTTGATTATTCAGAGAGGATTAAGGATCAAGGAATCAGTAGTGCAGAAGTACAAGTAAAAGCACTATACCCAAGACACTAGAAACTAGACACTAGACACTAGATCGATGAATGACCATAATATGATGTATGATACAATACACATGTAAAAAAAGTTGTACACCTTTGTATTACCTGCTGCTATGTGCTATTTTTGTGCCTTTTATTTATGACGTTGTTGATGATGAGTCCAATGTGTGTGCTGTAGAAAAGTGTGAAGATATGATACTATAATGATACATTACTTGTTAGCTGGATAGATAACTAAATAGATGCACAGATAGATGAGGGGACGGATGAACGGATGGATGGGTAGTTTTTGGATCGTCATTATTTAGCAAGATAATGATGATGATTTGATCTCATTCATTGTTGATTTCTGATTGATTGATTGGTTAAAGTAGGAAGGCAGACATTACACTTTACGCTGTACACTTTACAATTTACGATTTACGCTTTACGCTTTACACTTTACCATAGCTTTATGCCTATAATCTCAAGATATGTACATACAATAAAATATTATATCTGCTTATTTGGATTGTGAACAGCACGATTCACACACTTGTAACTTGTACCTTGCACATTGTACATTCGACAACTTTTGATTTTTGATTGCTCATTCAACACCTCAAAGTCTTTAAGAAGTAAGAAGCTGGTAATATGGTATCAACCTTTTATCATCATCACGATACAAAAGTTCTCTCTTCCTCTGATACAACAACAACAAGCTATGTCTATGTATTTTAGATGCAAGCACAAATGCGTTTATATGTATTATTGTTATACCACAGAGAAAACAATGTTTAGATCCTTACCGCGCCAACACATATGTAAACTGTGTATGTATCATCATACTGTGTACTTTGTATAGAATGAGGAACAACGTGCCTTTCTCACTGTTTTAGATATCCATACGGAAAATGGTAATAAAAACATAAAAGTGAAATCTATTCATTATACATGTGTAATGTGTAGTGTAGAATGCACAAAGTACGATAGATATGATAGAGTATTTCTGATGTCTGATGAATCGTACCGTACAGCTACTATAAATAAATATCTGCCGGGTTGAAAGATCAAACATCAAAAACTTTTCATTTCAATTATACATATTACAGTAGATAAAAATAAGAAAAGGTCAACAAAGTTTAAAATGAAAGTTCATGATGAGTGTACGGTCTCAGAAATATTCACTTTGTCTCGTATTCATGTTTCTTGGAATTTTAATCATTCGTTCCAAAACTTATAAAGTAAAAAAAGTTTAATATTGAATGCTTTCAAAAATCAAAATACCGATTTGCTCAAAAAATGCCGCATGATGTTTGAGTGTTTAACTGGAGGGATGATATTTCCTGTTGATTGTTGATGTTTAACGTTGTCTCGTCTTTTCCATTGAATTTTAAACTTCTATCATCTAAAATAGTAAAAAAAATTAATAATGTTTTTGAGAAGTAAACCATAAAGTATAAACTACTCCTTTTAAAGCTACGTATTGAAAAATGTAATGAATGATTTTTGTTTCTTGACACTTCTTTTGAAATATGATACTGTACAATGTACAAACTGATATCTGATTCGGATATGTTAATTTAGGGTATACTGAATAATATATAGTGTACACTGCCGGAAGCATATAGACAAAGCATGATAACAAAGGAGATGAACTAATAAATAATCAAATACAAGAGAAAAAGAATGAAAGAAAATTAATATGGGAAAAGTCAAAGAGACAATTCAACAAGACACAAGACGAAAAGAAGAATAAAAAGTATGTACCTAGGGTTTTTTGAGACAAATTGAGGAAGAATTGAGGGTTAAAAGTTAACGTGTGTACATACATGTAGGGGGACAAAGACAAGAAGGCGTGAAAATGACAAATTGTATCATAAGAAGCGTTAAATCAACTTTTTCATTGTGTGTGTGTGTAATCAAGTTGGAGTAGAGAACAGGGTTTCAGAGTGGAGGTTGATGGTACATTTTTTACCCATGTTTATCCATGTAAACGTAGTGGTTTCGGCCAGACGTTTAGTTTTTCTTGTCCTATAGTATTCATCATATAAACACTGTGGAAAAGAAAAAGAAGAAGAAAACGAGAGGCTCATGTTTAAAGTTGATGTCACCTCCCCAAAATTTGTTTTTACTTTATCTTTATCATACTTTATGTACTGTTTCCTCGCCTTTTTTATTGCTCTATTTTGTCTACAAACATCTCATACATATATATAATATTCTCATGTATTGTACTTTATACTACGGAGACAATGGAATTGTTCCCTTCAGCTTTGAGTTTTGATATGATACCACAATCTGAAACAACAAAACAAAATGAAATGTCTTAAAAATATGTATGTGTACCAAGTTTATAAGTCAAATGTACATATTACTCATGAATACAGAACATACACTTTTCATTTACCATACATCATATATCATATATATTATGATACCACATTCTATTAGAGCATTTAGAGCCCACGCCACAGACTAAACAATCAATTTTACAAACAAGAACAATACAACATTCTTTATAAAGTATCAGGTGAACACATGAGGTATCAGATTAAATTATGGTCAAAACCTCATCACTCATCACAAAAACTGACAAAAGAAGCAAGCAAAATGGTTGGTGATGACACGTAAAATTTATACGCTTTCCTCCTTTCTTTCTCTCTCTCTCTTTCTCCTCCTTATTTTTTCTCTTTCAATTTTCAATACCCACTACTTACCTTTTACAAATTTGAAATGCAAAACCTTTTTGACTTGACTCTAAATAAGCTCTGCATTATGAATTGTGCACATATTTAAGTAGCATAGAACATATATAGAGTAAAGAGCCCAAAGAGTTTAGAGCTGTACAGTTACAAGTTATAATAATAATAATAATAATAATAGATTATGTTTGACGCTTTATGTATCAGTTCAAATATTAAATATTCAATATGGGTGAGTTCCGAGCCTAGTTTAGCGTGACTGTGACTTTAAAAATATGAAGCATGCATAATATTATTTGCTTGTTGATGTGTAATGTAAGAGTATCAAGTATATTTTACAAGTTTTCTCTTTCAGCTTAAAATGCACATGCTAAAATCCAGAAGCACGCACTAGAATTACAATGATAATAGAAAATGGACGGATAGATCTGTGTGTACTTTGTCTACATGGTAAATGTGGTAAATGAAATGCAGTTCTGTGTGCAATACACCATAATATGAACTACAAACTACAAACCATAAACTATGAACGGACTCGAGACTGAGAGACTGAGAGGCTCGACGTTTTCAAAAGGTTTGACGAACACGAATGTGTTTATTTTTACGAGCTCATTTTTCACACATTTTACATGTCAGCAGTCAACAGTCAGCAACGCAGGCAGTGACGTGAGTATTAAAGACATTATTCTGAGGGAACGCACTCACACATTTATGTAAAATTCACGGTAGAGAGTAAAAGCAACCTCATGATATTATACATTATGACGATGAAAATGCAGTGCAAGACGGGAAAGGAAAAAGTAAATGTACTTTTATTTTATTTTTATTTTTTTACTTTATTTTAGTACCTTACTTTAGAGAATGCATATCATGTCATAACAGTTGAACTGTTGAATCCGAATTCCGAATAAAAAACATATCTCAGATCTCAGGAATTCCTCACATTCACTCGTCTCATACCGAAAATTCCGAAATCTATCTAGAATCTAGATAAATGTATCAAGTATCTAGTAGACTTTAAATTGCATGAAAAACTTACGAAAAAATGTCTGTGAAATGTGCAAAACGTTGGATATTGGATATTGGATTACTAAAATAGTAACAACCGTAAATTCTTCACAGGAAAATAAATTTAAATAAACTTTAATTTCAATTTTAACTGTAGGAGCTACACCTATTTTAAAGCCAAAACTCAATGCAAAACTGTAGCTTTGGAAAGGAAACTGAAGCAACAAAAACTTTGTAATAGAAAAAAAAGACTTACTAAAAATTTGTATATACCAAAAAAAGTATTATACTATTTTATTAACAGATATATATTGCACTTGTACTCCTTTTCACAGATCATCACAATTATGATTATTGTCATCGTTAATACCAGGATATCAGAGACTGTTAAACTAAACATACCTATATGAGTTTGCCATGGTGTATCGTGAGCACATAACAGAATACTTAATACTTATGGAGTATGAAGATGTTCGATGCACAGAACACATGCTGAGATCCCATTATCCTCTTTGACTCGTTTATTACCAAGTAACCTTTGACTCCGACTTCAATATTAGCTAGACTAAGAGGTGATGAATCGGGAACGTACCATTTGAACTTGTCGTGTTCAACCGTGTCTTGTCTTTTATTATTCTCTCCAATAGCTCACCAACTAGATAATACTATGTACATCAAAAATCAAAATATACCACGACTCAAAACTCAAAATGTTTACATTTACAAGTATGTTTTTGAATCTAATTATATACAAGAAAAACATGATTTTTTACATACTTTTTAGGACGTTTGTGTGGATATTTGTTATTTGTATACTTTTTACAGTATACAAATTACAAAATTTAGTAGTTTTTTCTTGTTTCCCCCAAAGTTTCTATCTACCATCTACCTACATTCCTTCCCCTTGTGTAAAAATATGAGCATTGAACATCCTTTTTATTTAATTTGGTTTGGTTCGGTTTGGTTTTGAATTTTGAGTTTTGAACTTTAGAGTGTGTCAATTTGACACTTCATTTGAAACTTGGCTCATGACTAGTTTGGTTTCACTCATAATATTCACGCACCGTTAATGTTGGACTATCATCGCCACCATCTGAGGAAAACGTGGAGAAACAATATGTGTAATAATAATAATATGCTTTTACAAATGGGAAATGACATGTGATTTGCATTTCAAGTCTTCATTCTACATTCTACATGTACATATTTCTCTCTGTATATGACTGAGACCTAAATGCATACTTAGATGTAGATTGTAGATGTAGATCTTTGAGCTTTGAGCCACAGTATGAAGTTTGAAGAATGAAGTATGGAGAATTCAGAACGGTAGAATTTTTCTTGTAAAGTTGAAAGTTGAGAGAGTAAGTTTAACCGCGTGCTTCTATTTTCTCTTCACTGTGTGTTGTGTATAATTTGTACTGTACAGTGTGCTGTGATGAATAATCGTGTATATTTGTAAAACAAACAACATACAACAGACAAGACACGCACCTCATCCTCATTCATCTAAAAACATAGATACATCAAAACACCAAAGAGTCTACTAATAGAACAAACTAACGAGAGTACAAGTTACAAGTCACTTTCTATGCTGATTTTATACTTTGAATGAATCCACATACAACATACAACATACTTATAATATGAATGTCAATGTCAATGTCAGAAATGAAAAGTTTCAAAAGAAGACAAAAATGTATGCATATAATTATTCATGCGTGTAGATTTTTTTTTACTACTGCTTTCATGATTCATGTAGAATGTGGAATGTAGATAGATTCTGTACAGAAGTACAGACTAAACTTTTCTTTCTGGAAAAATTAGAAAACTGATGAAAAGGCCAACACATGTTGTGTACATATGCCAAAAGTTCATTTCAAAAGACTTTTAAAAGACTTTTATAAAAACGTGGTTTCTAAATTTAGTAGGTTTTTTTATTCCTAATCCATACACGTTGGTTTTATATTAATATTTAGTATCTACTTAAAATAATAATAGTATTTATTTTTCATGTAAATTCATACACAGTACACAATTGGATTGCATCTTGGATCTTGGTGCGTATTTACTTTTTGCTTTAAAATTATGACAGTGTCAAACTTCAGTATTACTACAGTCTGGAGGTCAAATAAATTAGAGTGAATAGTACACAGTACACAGAGAAGACGAGACGAGAATTTCACAAGATTTTCAAAAGAAAGTATGGTAATTTATTTTATTATTTAATTACATGTGTTTGTTTGAATCAGGCAACTGCGATCCATAACTACTGTCTACTATCTACACTGTGTACAGTGTACAGTCGAATTTCTATGGAATATAGAGCTTTTTTGATGTTATGAGAGGGTGGTGGCATTTTGTCATATCATTTTGATTTTGATACTGATATATTGTATTATATTGTGTCTGTCTTGAGTCTTGAGTCTTAACAATTAGTACCTTTGGCCATTAAGTAGATTATTAAAGTTCATATACATACGATTTTTTACCGGATGAGTCCAACCTCTTCCACTCCATTCAGTCATTAACGCTCACATGTTTCAATTTTTATTCAAGTATCAAGTACACAGTACACAGTACATCAATATACTTTCTGTATGTCCGTATACATCCGTAGCAGTCAGATATATTCGTAGGTGTAATTCAAAGTGCAACGTAACTTTTACTGTGAATTTCAGTTTCATATTATGATTCTGTCTACAAAGTACAAGTACAAACACATGTATGTGAGAATTTAGGTTAATTATAAATTAGCACTTTTTAGTGTTAATCACTCATACATATATATAAGAAGCGTAGACATTAGAAATTATATGTATGCATACATAATACAAAATACAAAGTTTTGCTCATGTATTTTTTCAAACACATGTACTTGTATGATAATTTCACATGTTTCTTCATAGATCTACATTTTTCATATGTCTAATATTTTTCACTAATCTAAAT
>JABASP010003720.1:0-12799 GCA_019776565.1 Sminthurinus signatus
TACATTTCAACCCAAAAACGTAAGGTAAAAGTCTACATTTACGTAAAATTGTAAGCTTACATAGATTTTTTTTATTTCATCGGGTTCCCCTTCTTTATAGTTAAGTTGAGTAAAAAGTAAAAAAAAAAGTAAAAAAGACTATAATTTAATTCCATGATACTGGATTTCCGATAGTAATTAATTTTTTCCTTGGGAAATGTTTCAAGTCAAAGCTTTCAACCTGGACGAATCCATGTTAAACTTTCTCTTTACCTTCACGTTTACTTTGTTTTTTTATTTTCCTACTGTTTTATTCCAACTGGGTTCCGAGTTGAGATTTGTGAATACAGGTAGGGTTGGATTTTAATTTGACATTGACTTTGTTTTATACATGGATTTGGATTTTGTTTGCATGTTTCTCCAGTCCAAAGTTGATTATTTTCAGTATTTTCTACCTCCATGATTCAAGATTCATGATTCAAGATTCAAGAGGCAAAACAAAACAGAGTTTAAGCCGAGCTCGTTAACTGTAGGACAGAACCCACAAGTATATAATTACATACACAAATCAAGTTGTTCTCCACTGAGCTTACTCTCCTGATTTCCTCGAGTAAATCATTATAATTTTCTCAATAATGTCAGGCTCGTGATCCCACTCCAATGTTCTTGTTGTTATTGTTATTATTATTATTATTGTTATGTTGTCATAATTGTTGGGGAGACAGACAAGTCTTATCAATTTCCACATGCACAACACCAACATTTTACATTTTGCATTTTCCATAGAAAAATATGGAGAAAATAGTCAAGTGGTACAACTTTGCTTGTACGAGATTCTGCATTTTCTGATATTCGAATGATATGATATGAACCACAACAAACAAACAAATAAAAAAATAATGAGTAAAAATAAATGAGTTTGATTTTATTCAAGTGCGTAAAAGTAAAGTCATAAACAGTTGTCAATCCCCTTGATTCAATATTACATAAGTGTATGGAGTATGGAGTTTGGAGTATCGAGTATCGAGTATGTGGATTATTTTCTCTATTTTCTCTTCAAAAGTTGAATTTGGAATTCCGAATTTCAAGTTGACGCTGGAGCTAAAGTTGGATTGACATTTGTATTCCTATTCGCTTTCACATTTATACTTGTATTTGTATTCGTACTTGTACTTGTGCGTGTATTTGGAGTTTCATTCCAATTACGAATTTGAATGCTTTGAATTTCTTTGAATTTTATTATATGGGAAAAGTCGCGTTTTGAGTTTAGGGTTTGGAGTGAAGACTGAGTAGTTTGGTTTGTAGTTTGGAAGTTGGAAGTGAGGAGCTTGTGCACTGTGCCCCGAGTTCATGTTCATGAAGATGGGTTCTAAGTAAATAGAAAATGTGATTTAAATTCATTTACATTCCGCACATTGCCAATCTGCATTTCAATACGTATTAACTCTAACGACAACCCACCAAATAACAGCAGAACGTGCCAAGTCATAAAATAACTAAGGAGGAAATAAGGGAAATGTGCAGAGTGTACAGTGTAGAGTGCACCTTCTATCTACGTACTTATACATATACGTGCACTCAATACTCCTACCAAGAGCAGGGAGAAAAAGAGGATTTTATTCAGCATTCAACTTTAACAGCAACACAGCCTACGCACAACGCACTCCACAGTCACATCCACATTCCCTTTATTTTCAACACAATTTAAGAATTTTCTCTTGGGGTGTCTGGAAATGTGTACAACATCATCCCGTTGAATTCACAAGGCACTCAAACACCAAGCACAAGACACCGCCGACTGCCGACTGCCGATGAAGACGAGGAAGACGAGGAAGAAGACGAAAGGCGGAGACAAGGCTCAAGAAGATACGAAATTGTACATGTACAATTGGAAATGCACAAGGCACGCGGCACGCGGCACAAGAAGCACAGTTGTCAATTGTCAATCTTACTCCTTACACAGAGAATACAGTATTACAGTACACAGTCAAATACATGTAGCTATGTTTACGTCCGCGGGGAATCAAATTACAATTTAAATTCAAACCCAAATAAAATAGGACAGTCCCGTATTGACACAGCAAGCGAATATCAAAACAAAAGTACTTATTTATGAGATCCACCTGCAGTACGCGGCATGTATAATGTATAAAGTATAAGTAGATGTACAAATTCACAAAGCACAACCAAAATAGAATGCGAGAACGTCATGTAGTCATGTACGTTATTAATTTCCAAATTCTAAAACAGTACAAAAAAGTATATACGCACTCTTAAGAGAAGTCAAAAGTCATATGTATGCACACGACACAGGAGAGGATTTTTAAATTGAAAATTCTTTTCATCTGCATGAAAACGTGTCCTGTGTTGTTGTTGGTCTGAGCTTTGACTGAAAATTAAATTCCAAAATTTCTGTAGCCTGTAAACAGATTCAGGTTTTACACTCGAGTTTTTTTGTAGTTTGTTTCAATGTTAGTTTGTCAAATTTAATAAAACAAGAATGGAATGTAAAAATGATGTTTTTAAATAAAAAAGCTCTGTCATATCTCGACATTTTAAAGTTAAAAAAAAACAAAATTATTCGAGAATTATTATTATTATTATCTTTTTGATTTTTTGTTCAGTCTTTTTACCCAAATTTCAAGAAATAATAAAGTAAGTTTAAAATAACTGTACCATTATCTGTATCTGTATAAAGTATAAATATGAAAATACTTTATACTTGAGAGATTGTCAGATTTTAGAGGACAAATGACTGTTTTGTATTTGATTTTATTTCTGTTTCAACCGACAATCGGCATTGACATTCTTTTGAGTTTACAGTGGATCTACAATCCACAATCTACCATCTAGAAAGCTACATAACATCCGAAAGAACAGAAAACAGAGGATAGGAAACAAGTACAAGAATGAAGAAGGAAAGAGACTGCAAGATTTATTTTCACTTGACTCTTGGACTTGAATAATTCCATGTCAAATGATACAAGTTCATTTGTATTCCATTGTAAATCTTCCATCTAAATTCACTTGGGTTTATGGGTTATTCTAAATTTAGATGCCCAGTGGACCTTGCGAAACTAGGAGTACGAGTAGGAATACGAATACGAATACAAACACGAATACTAAGACGACTACAACTACAACTACGACAAATAGACGTCGGAGTGAAAGTGAAAGTGACTTGGAATAGGAATACAAATTCACATAAATTCAAATTGAAATGGAAAACGGAATTGGATAGGAATAAAAATCCGTCCGACTTTCACCACTTGCACATCTAACATCCAACATTCAACATCCAACACCTTGCGGAAAATTGAAATTGAAAAGAAATTTGTTCCCCGGACTTTTACTTTTTATATCCAGTATCCAGTCCACAACCAACTACTAGTGAAACTACACATTTATGTAGGCATTCATGCTGGAGCTATAGTTTATAGTTACATATAATATTTTACCCTGCGTCGACTTCCGTCCGATTTCAACGGCAGTAAAACCGCGGGGTGCGTGGGGTATCCACAATTTACAAATTCAAACGAGAGTGAAAATACCCTAAGTTTACAGTGTAGAGCAAAGGCCGACATAGCAAAGGCCTATTTTGTATTTGGTATTTTGTACGTCTGTTTTTACTGTTTTTCACAGTTTCCCAACTTGTATATTTTATACTCTGTTTCTCATTTTACTTTTTACTTTACATTTTTAAATCTTAAATTGTTAGTTTCAGTATAAAAAATTAAAATTATGAAATATTTGTGAATTCTGTACATGGTGAAAAGTTCAGTGTAAATTCTACAACTTTTACAGCAAAATGCAAACATCTCGTTTTTTATTTTGAATTTTCCCTCTTGCCTTTTCCCGTTTCCGTCCCTCATTCCAAATCTTGACAATACGTTAAATTATCTGGCTTAGATTAGATTCCAATTACATTTGTGTCGAATTATTATTATGCGTCTACTACAAGTATACGAGTACTAGAATTTTCATTCTAGTAGCATTCCATTCCCTTCGTAATATTGCGTGCCATTCACTCGTTTCATTTCCCCGTCTTCCAGTTTCCACAAGTAGTAGTTTTCTCCAGTGTTGGTTAGACTTGGTGTTGGTGTTGCTGTTGTAGCCCCGAAAATACACATTTCGTGTACATCGTCAAATCCATCGGGTATGCAAATGACGGTGTGTGGTGGTGTGACATATTTCATGGTGGTTCAGCTCTGGTTCTACTTTCTACTTTCTACTCGATTCTTGAGTCTCGAGTCTTGAGTCTCTCAGAGTCTGCTGCTTTTATATGCGTATGCGTACGTCAAATCATAGTATTAGTAGTAGCAGTAGTAGTAGTAGAGTAGTTTTCCGGGATCTAGTTTTAGCTGTAGCTGTAACTCTAATTCCAGCTCTGGCTCTTTCGTCGTCGTAACGTAGAGTCGTAAGCTAAAGTGTGTTTCCCTTGGCACAGAGCACTGACAAAAACGTGCGTGCGGCTCAGGAGCAACCTCGGCTACACCGAACAAGGAGCAGCCAACACTGTACATTGAAGAGATGGAGAGGGGAGACAGAGAATTGAGAGCGCGTTTCAGTGAAGCATGAGATGTCGGTGTTTGCCGGGTAAAATGACGAGCGTAGCTATAGTAAAAAAGGAGGAAGAGGAGGACAAGACGAGGAAGAGGAAGATGAACATGAAAACGGAGAAGATGGAGCAGGATGGAAAGAGAGAGAAAGAGAAAGAAAGAGCTTGCTATTGCTTTTGCTGGTGCTAGTTCTAGTTGTAGTTCTAGTGCTAGCTAGTGAACCAACACATCAAATTCTCTCCCTGTGACTCTCAATCTATTTTAAATCTCCTTGAGCCCTTCAGCTTAACTATGTAAAACGCGTACCTGCCCTTATTCCTCACCCAGAAGATTCCTCCATCAACTACAAACTACAAAAGTACAAACTACAAACTACAAAACTAGATGTATATGCAAAACACATGGTATATCCTCATAAAGTAAAATCTCCATGTATCTACAATGTACAATCTACTATCTAAACTCTAAAATCTAGATGTGGAAATACAACTGGAATTTGTACACATGTAAGAAGAAGCTGTACAAAATGTGTACAAAATACAAAATATACCTATACATGTAAGTACATATACACAAGCATCTAGCATCTAGTTATTTCTTCTATCTAGTTTACGTCAATTTTACAGTTGGTCGACCCGGACTTGAGAACTTGAGGTACATGATACATAATATGCCTGTATATTACGGTTATGTAAAACATGTGTCTTTTATACTAGATATATCATATATTATGCACAATATGCGATATAAAATAAAATACACATTTATCTCCCGAATCTTGAATCTTGAATCTTGAAGCTTCAATGTTGAATGTTGAATGTTGAGCGTAGATGTGAGTAAATTTCCTACATTATGAAAACTCGGTGGAATTTTGAAATCTGGGTGGATGATGGGAAGGTTGAAAGATGGGAGATGGAAGATGGAAGACTGGAAGACTGGAAGAAGAAGATGGGAGGACGGATCATAAGTTCACGCTCTATATTAGATTTCCTCATTGCCTTTTCATTTTATATATATTGCCTCAAACTTTCACTTTCACTACCTACCTTTCTCCTTTCTCCTTTTTTGTAAATCTACAATCTACTGGGGAACCTAGATCTAGATCCAGATACTAGAATGTAGAATCTAGGCACATTTGTACTTCTTTTTCATATTTCATATTTCATCCTTCATCCTCCATGTTTACGTTCACCTTTGGTTGAGTTGGATATGATGTGTGTTGCAGTTGGGAAAAGAGTACATTTACCATTTACATTTACATTTTGTATTTTGCACGTGGATCAAAATACTAACACTATTGATATTATTTACCCAGAATCCAGAAAGAAGACGGTGAAAATATTTGATATATTTTTTCAAGATGTGTACGTGTACTTTCTCTACTTTCACCACTTTCTCCATACTTTCACCACTTTCTCCACCTTTACTCAATCATTTCCTAGTGAATGGAAGGAAAAGATTCTTCAAATTTTGGACAAGCGCTTGAGCCGGAACTGGATCTGAATCGGAATCTCCGAATGTGGATGTGGAACTGGAAGCTTCAGGCCTTCCTTTACAACGTTTTCCTCCTTCCCCATTCTTCAGATCCTATAAAAAAGGAAATAGAAAAACGTTGAAAATCACATGGAATTTAGAATTTAGAAATTTACAACTTGGAAACTCCAAATTTAGAATCCAGAATCTAGAATCCAGAGTTTACAGTTTACAGTTTTGAAGAAGGAGGAGAAGAAGAAAACGGGAAACTAGGAAATGTAGGGGGAAGTACATGACATATATGTATCCATCTATCTATCTATCCACGGTACAATTTGGATACATAAACGTGAGCACATTTCCCTTCAGATTCCTTTCAAGATTTAGATCTGGGCTCCTGACTCGGAATTCTCAATTCACGATTATACATTCTACATTTTACATTCTACATTCTAGATTCTGCCGTATGGATTCTGTATTCAGGATCCAGGATCCCGGATTCACGCACTACTGTTCTTTTTATGGATACTTTACTACGTCTAATCAATGTTGATGCAGATCGTATTATCTTTATTCAAGATGATGGAGGAAAATGTACAGTGTACAGAATGTGCAGGATGTCTCTCGTGGGCCGGAGAAAGCACTAGAATTTCCAATGGACTATGTACAATGTAGAATGCATAACTTTCCACTTTCTACTTTCTACCCTACAGCTCAATCTGGAATCTCTAGTTTAAGACTTGCTGTTAAACAGAATAGAAGGATCAAGTCTTCTCCTTTTCCTTCAACCTTCAATGTTTAATGTTCAACGTACAAAATACAATACAATACAAGTAGATTGAAGATACAATCTTCCGAGTCTTAAGCCTTCTTGATTCTTGATTTACAAAATCCAGAATTCAGGATTCAGAATTGTAAATCCGGATATGATTAGTATGATAGGAAATGTCACGTATGCGTGTTCAGTGTTCAGTGCGTTCAATGTGTGCGTAAATACGCACACATGGATACAGATATAATTTATACTGTATCATTTCAAGTTTATATAAGTTTATGCGTGTGCGTGTGTATGTTTGTTCAACTTTGGAATGTGAAAGCAAGAGCATAAGAGCATGTGCGTGACACACACGGACTAATCTGTGTATAATCTACATGAAATTTTAGACAAAACACAAGACACAATACAGAAGACACGAGACACGAGACAAGAGTTTAATAGCTTAGCTTAGCTTACCTCGAGGCTGGAGCTAGACAAACACATGAGGAGTTATCTATAGATACACATCTTTCATTTTATGATGATTCCATCCAAATATAGCATTCCGTAATCCAGGAGACAAAAGACAAAAGAAAATTACTTGCACACTTTGACTTTGACTTTGACTTTGAGTGGAAATCACTGTATTAAAATAATTGTATAATATAATATACAAGTTATCTATAGATAACTTGTATATTATATTATATGTAGAAGATTCAAAACCTTTGTAGTTTACACGCATCTCGATCTCGAGCTTGATGCCGATGTCGATGTCGACTTTGTCAATTATCCATCATCAACTTTTAATTTTTCCTGGATCGTCAATCGTCAATTATCAATTGTTTTAATAGACCTTTTGACCTTTTTCAAACTTTTTTCCTATTATTATCCAGCATACAGTTCTCCAATTATAATTCCAACTTCAAATCCAAAATCCAAGTACATACAAAAATGTGAGGAGATGAAAGAAAGATGAAGATGTGGAGATTTGGAGATTTGGAGCTTTGAAGACTTGAAGATCACAAGAAAAAGAAGGAGAATAACGAAGAACGAAGACCAGAGACCGATAGAAAAATAGACAGTTGGGTAACTTTGCATACGAATATTTCAACTCTTGAACCTATGCACAAATTACATGTGCATGTAGAATTCATAGGCTCAAATAAAAGTACATAGAAAGAAATACAGATAGGAACTATAGAAAATTGAATCCAGGGTTCAAAATATTGTAGAATGTAGATTCTTTGAAGATTTTGTTGTCGAAGCCGAAGCCGAAGCCGAAGCAGAGGCAAAAGGTACGTATATATAAACTATACAATATACTTTGTGCACTATATACTGTATACTGTATACTGCATATTATACAACTAAAGAAAGAAAGAGAGAAAGAAAGAATTTATTTTCAGATGGATTTCTTTTTCGTTCAACAGTTTTCCCTTTCCCCGTATGTGCGTCTGTATTCTAGAATCTACGCACATGAGACTTATGAGTACCTTGTGTAAAAGTAGACAAACAACATGAGCTTCCACATTGAACAAGGAACATGAACATGAAGAGGAGCATGAATGTGGACGTGGATCTAGAATCTAGAATCTAGAATCTAGATGTGAACATGAAAGGGAAAAGAAGGAAAAGAAGGGGAGGGAGCTGAAAGAGAGGACATGAAGACAGAGATAGACAGAGACGAGATGTTTTTCCCAGCTCATTCTCATTTCTACTTTCTACTTTCTCTACTACAGATACGCATTCGTATTCGTATTCGTCTTCGTATTTGTATTTGAATGGGGATTCATATTTGGATTCGGATTCGGATTTGGATTTTCTCTAGGAGCACTTTTCATGACACTGACTGACGTCTCCCCAAAATATCCTGTAGTCCTGTAGAAATCCTACGTATTATATCAGTATTTTCCCTGTATGCTTACTTCCACGCGTACACTTTATACTTTGTACATACGAATACAGAAACAGAGAGTCTGTACAGGAGGGTCTATCAAAATTATACCGGAATAAAAAGACAAGGCGTCAGAACATGATGTATACTTGCATATTTACGTATAACCTGCATTTGTATTGGTATTGATATTGACCGATTACTATGAGATACTCGTCTGATTCTGATTCTGCTTCTTCTTATTAAATATACTTTTACTAGAGGGAAAAAAGAAAATATTATAGAGCATGTAATAAATAATAATAATAATAATAAGACGAGTGTAAAAAGATGCGTAGAGTGCGTATCTTGTCTTGAACATGTTACATGTAAAGCATCAGGTTTCATCAAAGAAAAAGAAGATGATCGTCTACCTTGTCGTCGTCAGAGTCATCATCATCATCATCCTCATCCTGAAGAAAGAGGGAAGAAGAAAGAAGGAGGATTCCGCAAATTTTAATTATAGAACTTTTCTCTACATCTATCCACAATCCAGTCTTCAGTGCACAACAGAAAACAGAGAACAGGAAACCACATACTACATACTACATACAGAATGCAAGATACATGCACATTGTACATACGCCTACAACGTTATTATTATATATTATATATTGTATTCTATTATATATTATATGCAAATAATATTAGTTTTCTCCCTCTTTCTTTGTCCTTTGTGTACCTCGTCTCCTTCCTGTTCCAGTTCCCTTTTATCTATCTCCTCTTCTTTCTTTAAGCTCTGTACTCTGTGTACTTTACCTTTGCTTTTTACCTCTTCTCCTCCTGTCTCAACAGTAAAACATTACTATCGGTTTAATAGGTCTTTTGTATCACCCTCCTCCAACTCGGGCTGAAATGGAAATTGAAACTGAAAGTAAAAGTGAAAAGGAACCATGAGAAGAGAGAAGAGAGAAGGGAGAAAGGTGAAAAAGACGAGGGAACACAAAGAAAAAGAAGCCACCACTAAAACCAAAACCAAAACCAAACCAAAACCATGGAATGAAAATTTAATAGAAATTTAAAAAAATTAAATTTTACAAAGTCAACAAAGACCATGATGATGAAGACGAGAAGGTTGAGGTGGAGGTTGGTAAAAGAAAGATGCTAGTTGTGTTCCCCATAACTATAAAGATATAATGATACTGATACTGATAATAAGACTCGGATTATAATGATCAGAACTGTAGAATTAATGTGAAAAAAATGTAGAAACAAATCAAAAGGTTGATTCGAGACTTGAGATTTAAATTAGAGGTTTGAGAATAGGTACAGGGTACAGATCAAAGATCAAAGGACTTTCTTCCACGATGACTTGGCATGCTTCTAGAATCTACAATTCTACTACGGGTAAAAAAATTAATAAAAAAGAAATACTCTCATTTCTTTTTAATTTTTATCCCCACTTTAAACTTTTGTTTCCCCATTTCTGCAACAATGATCCAAAGTAAAAATGTATTAAAATAATTATTAATGATGTTGAAAGGTTGATGGGGGAAAGATGAGGTTTTAAATTTGGGGAAAATTCTTAATAGTTATTTTTTTTACTTACAGAAAATCGATCAACATTAAAAAAAAGCAAGTAACAACTCTAGAGAAGCCACGAGTAAATTTAAAGGGGTCGAAATATTATTAGTGTCCAAATTATAACTTGTACAAAACATCAAATCCAACAACATGTACATGTCTATAGTACACGAATACTTGATAAATAATGCATATACGAGCATTTGCATAGAATATCATTTTACAAAGAAGGTAGAAACAAATGTGCATTTCATGATTCCACTCATCTCCATTTTCTTGTGGGTCCGGGTTCAGAATAATTTTCAGGGTGTTTTTAACATTTTGACAAGAGACAAGAGCCGGGTTAAACAAGTATCTGTATTAAAAGGAAGAAGAGAAAGAGAAAGAAGAGCAAGGCATGGATGATGATAACGATAATGCTTATGATTATAATGGTGGTGGTAGTGAGGATGAGGGTGATGATCGGGTATCGGATATCGATATCAAATCGAGTCAATTTTCACCAGAGCTACAGCTTTACATTATGAATTTCTATACCTCCGCCTCCGACCTCAACCCTCTAGTACTTTCCACCAAAATCCTGTATTCCGTATTTGGTATTCCTTATTCCAGAGCTTTGTGTACTAGTTTTGTACTGCATAGTACGTAATAAAGCTGGTCCAGGAGTACGGTGTGTGTCAATATCCAGGGATCGTGTGTGATGATAAGAACGGGAAACTAATATCATTTCGTCCAGGGTTTGGAGTTTGAAGTTTGGATTTAGGATTTTGGTCAAATGTACATAGAGCAAGTGTACATTGTGCATGTATCTGCTTTGTGTCTGGAGAGGAAAAGTCTGTGAGCTAAAGGAAAAGACGACGGATAATAATAATAGTAATAGTGCCAGAGTAAGTATGTATAATGTGTAATGTGTATTACACATCTCTGCTCTGGTTGTGCCTTTGGTCCCGTTGCAGCTCATCTCATCTCTTCTAGAGTTCCAGAGTTGTGCTAGACTTTTAGATAGTTTGGTTTTAGCCTTCAAAGCACCGTTATGTAAATTTAGTCCCGTTTTAATAACATTCAGGCTGGTTATGAGAACATTTGCAAGGACCATTTCCACACACACATGGGGGAAAATTATTAAAAGTTTCAGAGCTGAGCTGAACTGGGCTGAACGGAGAGAGTGAGAGTGGGAGATGCGAGTAAAATACACATGAAAAAGAAGAAGAAGAAACAAAGCCGAGTCAAAGTTAAAGCTGTGACCATAGTCAAAGTCGTAGTCGTAGTCGTACTGGTAGTCGTAGCTATCTCATCTCATCACACTTTACATTTCATACCCTGTCCAAGTTTAACGTCTTGGTCGCATCTTCACTTTAATGGCGGCACAAACTGCTCAGTGATAATTTCCTTCATTTTGGGAAATGTCCATTGACATCCTCATTCTTCTGCTTCTACTCTTTCTTACTTTCCTATAGTTTCATATACCAAATACAGAATACCAAATACAGAGTACATAATACAAAATACGGAATAGTAAATAGTAAATAGCTAATACATGTATAATGTATACCGTACAATGGGAATGAACATTGAATACCCAATCCCAAATTCTCAATTCTGAGGAGCTGGTTCTTGTTTTGGTTCTAATACTCGGTGAATTCTCTAAACCAAACCAAACCAAACTCCATAACAATAACAATAGTAATAAGACAAGGTAAATAGGAAATAGTAAATAAGACGAGATGAGGGTAAATAGTAAATAGTAAACAGTAAACAGTACAGAGGTAAAGGGTAAAAGGAAACAGCTGTGAATAATCAGCTCATATCCTTGCCAATAAAAGTCCTTATTCAACTAGACATAAACACACATACACCTTTTTATACAAGCATACATGTTTATATTGATATCGAGAATCCAGGACAGGGGACATTCGATAAATGGATAAACGGATGAAAAAATATACACATGGTACGATATGTCTCGGGTTATTTGAATCCCAACTTCTGGATTCTTCTGGATTCTGGATTCTTCTGGATAATGGATAATACACACGTAAAAATCCAAGATAAAGAAAACTTTTAAAGACACACAGATAGACGGAAATTAGGTCGTTTCTTATCTACAGAATTCCATAGTTTTTACAAAATAATACATGTACATTGTACAATGTACGGCATAAAACATAATGCCTCTGCATCTTTTTCTTTTCCAGCAACTTTTTCCATCCCAATAATTAAACTGTAAAGTTTAAACAAGATCTGTGATGAATTGTAAAGGAAGTGAAAATTCTTTAGATGAAATTCTAAGCTTTCTTCTTCTTCCACTCTACAGATTTCAATTACAGGAATGATTTTTTAAAAATTAATAAACTCGGTGCAAAACAACAAAAGTTTAGTGTCACCAAAGGCAAAAAATATCAACCCATTAAATGTCAAAACATCATTAGAAAATGTGTATAAGGCAGTACTGGCTCACAATCTTTCAATTATTGTGGAATAATGCCATGATGAATCCATCATTTCCATCACGTATGTACATGCATGTAAAACTCGCGCATGCGCGACGAGAATACATGCACGTACATAGTG